>JAHWXV010172685.1:0-11475 GCA_024586415.1 Phrixothrix hirtus
TTGAAAAGCCTTTTACAAAAAAATTGAAACATTAAACTTGATATTATTTAACCTAAGCATATCTTTATTTACTTATTTTATTTATTTAACCATAATTTATATATGATTTAATTGAGATGTTTTTCCTCGAGTAATTTTTAGGTTTTTGTTTTATTAATATATATTTTGTATTGCTATTCTTGAATAGCAGTATTCAAGAGAATTTCACATATGCAATTTATATCTTTATAGGATGATTTGTGTTTTAAGGTTGAAAAATTGCTAATTTATGTATTAATGTGTATTAATGAATTACATAAATAAAAAATTTTGGGTTACCTTTTGGTTACATTTTTATAGCAAATGGTTACATTTTTTACTACTTTAGATGGAAAATTGCAATCCTAGCCCTGGAATATTATAATAGCTTTCTGTAACATAAAACCTTTTCAATTCTATAGAAAAAAGGTGTCAAAAATGCATACAAGATGGAGTTGGTCAATTTGAACACGTTTAAATTTCTTCAGTGCATTTTATAATACATTCTTAGCTTTTAATTATTAGTTTTATAAACGTTTGTAAAATATTTCATTACAATCACATTATTGTTTTGTTAAATCTAGACAAAATTTATTTGTAAATATTTACTATGATATGTATTTATGAGTGTGTAAATCATGACACATTAGACAAAATCATAAAATGTTTAATAAAGCCTTATTTTTCAAAATAACTTATATAAACTATATAATTCTGAAAATCTCGAAATATAAGCTTTCTGACAAGGTCATGGCCAACTATAGTTCCTATTTAAAAAATCTCACTTTTACTTGATTTCTCTAAAAATTAGACATTTGGGGAAAAACTAAAGTAAGCTTCTGAATCTAGGTTGAAATACAAAAAAACGTTTCCCAAATCATTTTTTTATTTTCAAAAATAGGAAATTATAGCGGATTTTAGAAATGACATAAACATGAGTTTTTGCTTGTATCTCGAAAAAACAAAAGCTATTGATCTTATTTTTCCATCATTGAACTTATCTCAAAAAGTAGGAAAACAATGTGCAAACAGTTTTTTTCTAGTTCTTTTAGTTGGCGAAATACCCAGCACTCCCCTCCAATTTGCCCCACCCTGTACACCCAGCTATTTTGAAATATCTGCAATATTGGCAATTTTGTTCAATTTTAGTCTCCGGTCTTTTATCACCATATAATGGATTTTTGCAACAATTTGTGATGCAGTGACACTTCTAGGGCATCCTGGTCGGTGTTGATCTTGGGCAGTTGTGTGGCCGTGTTTGAACTCAGCTACCCAACTTTTTATGGTAATATATGAAGGAGCAGAATCACCCAAAACATTCTGCATTTTTTAAACCTTTCATATACAGAAACTGAATAACAGCACGTTTCTCAATATTATTCATAGCAAAACAAATAAAAACACTTTCACTTTGCGAAGCTGCTAACAACAAACTATTTCACAGATTGTAGTCAGATTGTCAATGCGACCATCCTAAACATGGAACTTTCAAATTTCACACTAATAGTTAGTATAGTATCGCCTTCTATTTGAAGGGTGCCTAATAATCATCCTGCCCTCATAACAATGCTTATGTTTAAATTTTTACTGGTCCTTTTGGGTGCTATAAATATGAATCTCCAGATGTGACATGATGAGTAACCAACTATTGCATCGTAAGTAGGGAAAAGTTACAAATTAATATTTTAGGTTCAAATTATGAAAATGAGCCAAACGAATTTATATTTTTTAAATTCATGAATTAATGAAGCTACTTACAACTTTAATTGTGAGTTGAATGAACTCATCTTTTATTCATTGTATTTTTTTGTATTATATCAAATTTTCTGTTATATTTGTGATGAGTAATTTTTTCTTGAATCTTCTGTTGTTTTTTGTTTGGTAAAATTTGCCAATTCCTATACAGCTTTTTAATTAAAAGACTACATACAAATGAAAGCTATATCAATCTTTTAACATTATTTGATTTATAGATGTATGGAACAAGATTCTCTTCTATGTGTAATTTTTTCTTAGAGCTGCTGCGGTGTGTTGGAAGTAATATATCTGACTATTGGCTGAATTAGCTTGATAAAATGTCATACAGTTTAGTGATAAAAAAATGAATTCAGTGGTTGAATCTTCAATATAATTTGGAAAAAGTAAATAAAAGTTATATAGTAAGTTTCAAAAGTTTCCAGCCTAACCCTGATTTTGTGGAAGAAAACTAAAGAAACCTTTTTTATTTTTCAATATAGTTCCCATGTATTTCAACACATTTATTACATCTCTTTATTAACATTTCTAAACCTTTACAAAAATAGCCCTTCCCTTCAAAATTTTCTAAAATTGTGACTTCACTTCCT
Source organism: Phrixothrix hirtus (assembly GCA_024586415.1). NCBI lineage: Eukaryota > Metazoa > Arthropoda > Insecta > Coleoptera > Phengodidae > Phrixothrix > Phrixothrix hirtus. The sequence continues at coordinate 2,364 of JAHWXV010172685.1, forward strand.
CATTGTCCTTAAATTTTTTTTGAGACAAAGGGGATGCTGTTGAGTAGCTATAATTTCACTCCTAGTAACTATGGAATTGATCGCTCTTTTTCTAAGCCCTCACTAAGCGATAAAAGTGTAGTGCAGCACTTTACTCTCTGTTCCTTTTGAATTGGCAAAAGAAATTTTGGTATTCATCTTATGATAACCTTATTCATGCTAAGATACTCTTGCAGAATTTTAAATGTCACAATTTGCGAAAGATTACATCTTGCTGCTTAATTCTTTTATCTTTAGCCATCTGTTTTCCAATGCTTCTTGGTTCATAATATTAATGTTCTAGACAGAATTTGTTTTTCATAGATTCTTTTCTTAAATAAAATTGTTTTGACCATTCTTTTACAGTGGATAGAAAGAGAGTTACCATAAATATCATCCAAGCACTTTTTAATTTCTATTGGGCTTTTACCTTGTTTCATTGAGGTTTTTATTAACAATTGATGGTCAGTTTTGAGCATTTTGTAAGTTTTACGCAACAACAAATCTTCTTACAATGCTAACTAACCTACTACTGAAGCTTTGAGAACCACATTTTAACTGCAGTGTTATAAAATATAAGGTTGGAGAATTACCAGTATGAGTCTATTAAATCATGTTCAGGCTAGAAACTTAAAAGTTAGTATGTACAGTTACTCACAAAAGTCGCTGGACAGCAGTATATAAATCAAAAACAGCCTGGTTTATAAACTAAGAAAAAGACTATAAAGATAATATTATATCAGACAAAAATACAGTGCAGGAAAATTTTTAATTTAAAATATCTCTAATACAATGCAACAAAAAACAATTTGGAAATATAAAATGCACCTCACAAAAGTCACCAGACAATTTATATAATAATGAAATTAATTAATATTAATATTTTGTCAGATTACTTATTGCTTGAATAACTCTCTGTAACTCATGTGGCATCAATTCTAATAATTTAAATATAACTTTTGGAGTAATATTTTGCCCTTCCTGTTGGAAGTATTTTCTTCAAATTTATTTTCGAGAATATCGTATGTTTTCTTATTTTGCATTTTAATGCCTCCCAAAAAAGTTCGATTGGGTTAAGGTTAGGTGACTGCGCTGATATTTCAATAACTTTCGGACAATTGTACAGAAGCCAAAGCCGATTATCGAGAGCTTTGTGCATGGGATCGTTATCTTGATAAAACTTAAAGTTATTTAATAGTCCCATTTTTTCATCACTAGATCTTAAACGTGTCTTTAAAATATCTAAATAGACGTTTTTGTCCATCATACAATTGATGAAAATTTAATCGCTCACACCACTAGCAGACATGCAACCCCAAACTATAACTCCATCTCATCCATGTTTAATGGTATGACTAAGATTTTCCTTTTTCAAAACCTCATTCAGTTTTCTCCAGATCATTATTCAACCATTGCTTCCAAAATATTTACCTTATTCCTGTCTACAAAGATTATAGTTTTCCAGTATTCAAGATCATAATTTTTCGTTGTTTTTGCACATACATAGTTAAGATTTACAATTTTTGTCATTTATATAAAAATTGTATTATTGTAACGCCCTTTGTAAAATTTTTGAGTGAATATGCTTTCCTATTTTAAGTTCTAATTCACTGGTAAGTCAAGGTGCACTGAACTTGGAATTTTTTCTTCTAACTGTTCACTTTTCTTTTTCCGTAAATAAACTAGGACATCCAGATCAATGTTTGTTTTCGATCCGTTTTTCTAATTTGCATGCACTGTTAAAGAACTTTTTTCACAATTTTACTAATTTCCATAACTGTTTTTTGTCTTTAAAATGATTAATTATTAATTTGCGAATTTCTAACGTTGATTCTTCTCGTGCCATTTTTCTTGTCAAATGAGTTAAGTACACTGCTTGTCAAACATACAACACTACTCAATCTGGTATTGTTTGGTACTTTTTAGATGCATTCCCTGTATATAATAGGCAAATTTCAGTATTTTAGTGCAAATATAAATTTGTCCTGTGACTTTTGTGAGGCGAATTTTGAACTATAAACACATTTTGTTTGTTCTACCACATTATAAATATTTCAAGGGAAAAGTTTTCTTTCTTATCTAATTGGTCTGGTATAATATTACTTTAATCATAAATTAGTTTGAATATATTTTTTTGCTCAGTTTAAAAAAATCCAATTTCTGATATTTATATATCACTGTCGGGTGGCTTTTGTGAGTAACTGTATATTACTTTCTTGAAATTGTATAATGATGTATTCATTTATGAAATCGGAGATTCTGCTCTTTGAGGAAGTTTTGTTTTCTTTTACCCTATATTTCATATAGGAATAAAAAGAGGAATTGTATTTGCTTCAAGTTTTTAACGTTGAGTTTTCAATTAAAATAAATCATGTTTTTAAAAGTGGGTCCATGTGCATGTGTACGGCCTGTGAGTATGTTAGGAACTTCCTAATCAAAGGTCACCAAGAATCACTATGGGAATTAATAATATAAAAATAAGTAAACAAGTAATTTCTTTGTTTCTCAGAAAATAACATAGCACTGTAAGAGAATTGTCAAATATGCAAAAATTTAAATACAACCATAATCTATAGCATTAAATTATGTACATAAAAATTCATGTATAGAGTGTCAACAGTTACCAATTAAATAGTTTTTTAACCCAATTGAATACATTTTTTCGAAATGTTTACTTTTGTTCTTAATAATCAAAATAAAAATACACAAAAAAAAACAAGGAAGCTGGAGATAATATTCACTCAACAAGCAAGAATAAATTAAATAATTAGGGGTTGTCTGTAGTAGCAGCCATATTACAAGTAAACTGGATAGATTATAGATCATAAAAGTAGGTAGGTACCTAACCATAATTTTACTAATAGAATCTCTCAACAAAAATTAGTTATTTATTTTTCAACTGTAAATTTGTTTATACAAACAGGTTTTTGTATGTATAAGAAATGTTTATTTACATATTTATTTAAAACTTTATGGAACTGGTAATACAAATAATGCAGGTATTTTATTTTATAAACAGTGAATTTATTTCACCTTATGACCCAAAAGGTTCCTATGTTCAAAATGAAAATAATGCCTACTACATAATAAAATCAGATTTGTATCTAATAAATAATTTTTTAAATAAAATTAAAATATCTTTGTGTTATCTACTAATAAATATAAACAATAGGAAATCAATTTAGATGAATTTTTGAAATGCTAGAAAGTTCAGAATAGAATAACATGTGTAATTAGTACTTCTAAATCTATACCTTCAATCACTATTAGATCATAGGTCATCTGACGAGTTAACTTGTTAACAGTATTATAGGCACAACTATTTATCACGAGTATACTCATCAACAATAACTAAAGGAGTAAACACAATTATCAATATCAAGTTATTAGGTATGAAATGTCCAATTTTTAACCAAAATTTTGTTATTAGGTATGAAATGTCCAATTTTTAACCAAAACTTTGGTTTGTTATATCTCAAAAAAATCATGAAATTAATTAAAGTATGTGCATAAACTAACTATATAGTGGGTTGTCATCTTAGAGGTAACTTATTTATTTCGGTAATGAAGAAGCCTGGCGAACAAAAAACGATGAATTCCCGAAAGGCATTTTCCACAGCTTGCTGATTATTGAATTTTTTCCATATAAAAAATAGTCTAATGCCTGAAAGAAGTGATAGTCAGTTGGGGCGAGATCTGGTGAATATGGTGGGTGACAAAGAGTTTCCAAATCTAACACCTGTAGTTTGAACAGCATTGTATGTGCCATATGTGGTTGAGCATTGTCTTGCAAGAGAATTGGCTTATCTCTATTGGTTAATCTCAGCTGCTTAGTCACAAGATTCCTCATCATCTCATCCAATTGCCTGCAGTAGACATCTGCTGTAATTGATTGACCATGTCTCAGAAAGCCTTAGTGGATAATGCTAGCGCTGGACCACCAAACAGATACCATTAGCTTCTTTTGGCGAATCTTCCCTTTTGGATAGTGTTTGCTCACTTCATCTTTATTTAATCATTGTGCTGAACATTTACGATTGTCAAAAACAATATGGTGTTAAAATAATGGTTTGCCTTTTTATTATGGTAGCAATGAAAGGCAAGCTTTTAAATGATTTACTTTCTCAAACTCATTCAATTCAACTTCTTAGATTTATGGATTAAGCATATGCAATTTCCTTAATGATCATTTCACTAAGTGGGTAGACATATGTGATACTATCGAATGACCTGCACCTTACACCTTGCGACTTAGTTATGTGAGGGATTATTAAAGACAAAGTGTTTGCTACCAAATTGATAAATATAAAACACTCAAAGGAGATGTTCGAGATACAGTTTGAAAATATCTTTAATAATATCCTAAAACTGGATAATATCTGTAAATCAGTAGCCAAATATTGTGAAAAATTTTAAAAGTCTTTTTGTGATTTAAAGTTAGGCAATTATTGCAAACTAAGCCTCTGTTTTCGATTGTTTCACACATGATACAAATGGAGTTCTACTACACATTTTATTAATACTTAAAAATACATATCATCTATGAACATATCTGGATAGTTCATCATTTATTCTCCTTCACATAGTTGACATTGACTGACAAATGAAAAAAAAATTTGAAACTGTTATTTATTGATGTTAATACACGTAAATTTTTGTTTGTTACATATGTTACAGTGTTTATATTCTTTTAAAAATGGATAAAATTGAAATAGGAACTGTAATAAAATACCTCTGTAAAAAATACTTGTTACCATAATAAATTTTTAATAATAAGTGTTAGGTAAGTGCATGCACCTTCATATCAGGTTATGAAAAATTAGTCACAAGATTTTAAATTTGGAAAAGAGTTCTGGAAATTTGCACCAGGTACAGGTCTGGGTACCAAAAATGTTAACGGGCAACTAAAAGTGCTTCAAACAAGTTACCACCGAGATTAATTTGACAATAATTAACAAAAACTCAAATGAACTTTTTTAAAAATTTGTAATAGTAGATGAAACCTGGGTTCATCACTTTGGCCCAGAGTCAAAACATCAAATTATATAATGATAACAATGGTTCACTGTCCTTGTAAAAATGCTGTGTCAATTCTTTAGCCAGCAAGATCATGGCAACAATTTTTTTGGGAATTTGGAACATTACTTTTCGCCAATTATTTATCATGAGGGTACACCATAACAAGTGAATATTATGCAAAATTAATATCAGAAGTTCACAAATAAATAAATAAAAAAGATAAAGAAAATTGAGGCGTGATGTCCTATTCCATCAAGATAATCCTCTGACTAGCAAATGCTATGTTACCATGACTGCTATTCATTATGCTGATTTTTAAATTCTATAATAATCTCCTTATTTCTCAGATTTCACCCTCAGCAACTACTACCTGTTCCTTAAATTAAAAAAACGTCTTGGAGAAGCCCACTTTTCAGACAATTAAGGTATGACAACAGCAATAAATGAGTGGTTTGAAAAACAAGAAATAAAAAATTTTTCCAAAGACTTGAGCGTCGATACACACTATGTTGAGAAATAAACTGGTTTCATACTTCTCGGTTGTTTCTTTCAATGTTAAGGGTATTAATTGGTGAACTGCTTTTGTACTGTTATTATCTATATTTGAAAACAGTAAAATGATTTACACATGTCAAAAATAAATAGTAATGGGCCTAGTAAATGAACAACCTGTTTTCTGTTATATAGATACTGATTTGTTACTCGAATAAAATATATTTTTTGCCACTGTACTTTAAATTAGTCACCTTATTACATACTGTCTACCCTAAATACAAGGGTAGCACCAATAAATTCTGCAAACTGATAGATCTAGTGGATCTAAAAAATCAAGCTGTCCCCGAAATGTGTTTTGTAGTTTGACAGTTCTAATTTGGTGATAACTGCAGTAGTTCATTTTTGATTGGGTTTCAAAATAAATGTGTGGTAAAAATTAATTTAATGAGAGAGAATATTAGAGGCATTACAATTTAAAAATTTTGTTAACTCTTAAACAAAGTCCCGAATTGTTTTATGCTGCATTTAGTGATTAACGTTTTCTCTAGAAACTATTTACAATTGGTACAATGAATTTAAATTTGAAAGGATTTTGCAAAGTGATGAGTTAAGAGAAGGTCACCAATTTTTGTCACTACTGATGAAAATGTAGCTGCTGTTTCAAGAATGATTCAAGAGGACAATCGAATCATATATAGAATTATTAGGAGTACTTTGGACCTTGGCATGATTGCAGTAACAAAGGTGTAACAAAAATCGGTTATATACACCATCCAGTCCAATTAAAGAATAAAATGTGCAGTGTTCAATTCTCAACTCCAGAACCTCATTTCTGGAGTAACTCGAGAAGAGTTGAATTTTTGTTTTGACAGTCGCATTATAAATCAAATGCAATTTAAGATGCATGATTCATGTTGGTGGACCATATGATATCTAAAGTGGCTTCCTTCACTAGCCTAAATAGATTAGTATTGATTTTAAGCTCACTTCACTATAAATAGATAAAAAAATTGCCTATATATGTCACAATCCTTAATACTCTTTTTAATTCAGCAGTTTATAAATTCCTTCTTTAGAGGTAAATAATAAAAAAAAATAAAGCAACTTCTTTATTAATTGTTAACTTACTTTCACAATGAGTAACAGTTGCTTAGTATTCTATTTAATTTCCGCCACTAGTTATTTTTATGTGCCCATTGGTTTACCGTTAATGGCTTTCCACGACTTTGCTAGGTGTCTGGTGGACCATATGCTAAGAATTCTCCAATTTTGGTTTCTTCCCTTGTTTGATTTATTTTATTATTATTATTACAATCGGTAATTTACTTACAATTGTTAATTGGAAGCTTTATTTCTTGTATAAAATTTTGTCTACTCGTCTGTCCACTTGTATGTATGTTATTTAATTCCATATTTAGTTATTTAGAAGATTGTCTCTAATTTTGATTCCCTTTAGCATCCAATTCTTAATTATTATAGAAACATCCTGTAAAGTAGAATTTTGTGCCTCCGCCGAAGGCTACAGCTTTTGGTTCTTCTGGACTATTTTGTCTTCCATTCATAATATCAATTTAGCCTTTCTATTCCTAAATTAATAATAATTGCCTCGGAAACCAATTCCATATACCCATTTACTTAACTTTATTTAATTTTATATTGCCACATGCTGATTTTTTTTAATCTAAAATTTTATATACATTACTTTTGGTTTACATTTAAACTCTTTTATATCTCCTTTAGAAATTTAACATTTCTTTGTTCTTTATTTTGTCTACGTATGTATTTACTATACAACCGGTTTTACTCTTAAATCTTAATATTTTTATTTATTAATTATTTTGACTTAGGCCCTGCCTGAAAATTCATTTTATTGATCTACCCTGTTTATGTATAACATTTTCTACAACAGTATTAATATTGATCTACAAACCATATCAAGTGATAAGAGATAAAAAAGTTTAATAGATAAGGCTCCAAAAACAATACTTATTGAGTATATCTCTTAAATATGGTTGATTTGGAAGCATTTTTCCAGTGTTATGCAATTATATTAATGCCATAGAAAATATATTTGAACACATTAACACAATTTTGTGATGAAAGGGACGTTGTCAAAATAATGCATTATTTGTTAGTGGAACAATATTAATAAGTCAACCTATATTTACTATATATACTGATATTGCAGTATAATGTATGTCCAAGGTGTTCAATTTTTGAGGTATTAGCACGGTATCTCCGTTATTGGTAAAAATAGAAAGTTGCAGTTTTTGCAAACCTGTGCTACTTTTTAAAGATACTTACGATGTTGGAAACCAAATTTTAATATCCATTTTTATTTTCGAAATATAGGGAGAGATTGAAAAAATACCATTTTTGAGCACCTTCCAATCTACTGTATTCTGTAAGCTATTTGAAAGATGAAAATTCAGTGTGTACCATTTTTTATGTAAAATCCAGTGGCATAGTCGAACATTTTCTATTATGTACCAAGGGACCATGAAATTTTTCCATTTTACACAGGCTTCCGTTTTAAACAGATTTACATTTTTTTAAGTACATACATATATGTGATCCACAGTGATGCTAAATAAATTTTTTGGTTTGCATAAGGCATTTATTAATTAGCTTTTATCATATATTTTAAATGTTTTATTTCATTATACATGGACATTTTTTAAAGTTTTGTATTCCACATTTGTGGAATCATACACCTGTGTTTTTCCGCAGTTAAATTTAATGGTGAGTTGTTTAGCGCTTAAACCTGCAGTTTCGTGGGCTTTTGTTAAGTTAATTCTTTCTTTAAGTGTAAGAATGTTATATATGCGATTCATTTTTATTTAAAAAAAAACACAAAATCTAGTTAAAAATAACAATCTTAAGATGCTTTAAAAAATTAAATAATTTTTTTATTTGCGTATGTGACACCATGAGAATACTTGTAACCCCATCAATAAATTGCACAATATATGCACATACAATTAGGATTGAAAGTGGATGTGAGTAGTTTCAAGAACTGTTAATTTTGCGTTTTAGCAGAATAATTTAATATGTCCTTTTTGAAGTTTGTTAATAACATTGAAAAGTTCCACGGTTAAATTTAATACACAAATATAATTTTAATTCCTTCTAAGAAATATATACAAATTTATACATGGTAAAAGTATAGATATTATTTACATTACCTATGCAGATATAGTTTTCTGTATTTGCAGGCTAAATTTATTCCATCGGATCTATATTTTCTTTCCATGTTCGCCTTAAGCAGTTTCCGGCTTAGCCTATGTATTTTCCCTATAATTTTTACGGGACCGTACACATTTTCCGGAATAAGCAGGATTCCGCTTTTTCCAATTTCTGCCTTAGTTTATTGACCTAACGTCTATCTAAATTTTCTTATAAAATATAATTATGACCACAAAATTATTATTAATTTGCCTAGTTACTGTATTTAAAATTTTGAAATTAATTTTAACTTGTCATGTATGTATTTTATTTACTGACGTTAACCTAACTAAACTAATTTTGACAGATTGACAACTTCAGGTAACTTTATCTGTCACATATTTTTGTTTTGAAT
>JAHWXV010172704.1:0-12224 GCA_024586415.1 Phrixothrix hirtus
TAACATTTTAGAAATTTGAAATAGGTGATAGCTTATTTCAATTTTCTAATGTGAGAACTGAGTAATTTTTATACATGTTAATTACGAGGGTCTAACAATACATTCAATTCTGATCGTCTTTTAGAGGAGTTCAACCTACTTCCTGCAACAACTTCGTGGGAACAAATCTACTTATTAAGTGATCCTTGCGATTTACCTTCTAATAAAATTATTAATAACTTTTCTTTAATAATACAATTGCTCGATTTAATCCATACTTTAAGTTATTCTCTTCGTTAACTTAATTTACTAAATTATAAAGATAATGAAAGTAAATTAAACAAACATTGTAAATTATATATAATTAACAATTTACGTTATGTAAAATGACTATTGATACAGCATAAAGGATTTTCTGCTCTGTATCAAGATATTTGACGATTTTGTGTAACTTCTTATTATAAAGGGTTCTTTATACCAAGGAGTATTGATGAATGTTTCCATCAGCACACCCCGCGTTTCCGACACGCCTTTTACAAAACTATGGCATACGTTCCTAAGATTGCATCATACACTTCGGGCTCTAGTAAAGAACAAAGTTATTTTAGTGCCTGAGAGTAATCTAAATGGTGTTAAAGTATATACAAACACAGCAAATGAGATAGCTTTTCTGTGTACAGTGGCGTACGAATCTCGGTGTATTTAGAAAAAGCCCTAAACATTGATTCGTAATATTAAAATGGGTTTATTTTTATGAGAAACTTTATTACAATTATTTCATGTACACGCTGAAAAAAACATTTCACAAAATGTATGAGTATAAAATTACATAAATTTACATAAAATAAATAAAAGTGCTTGTGTATATTTTATGAAAAAAACGTTATTTTCTAGTATACAAGTTGGTCGGGAAAAAATAAGCTTTTATTGAATACAAATTTGTAAAAAATTTTAAAATAATTCCAAAAAAATGTCTAATTTTTCTGTAAAAATCAATTACAAATGTGTACCTACATTCAATTATACGTTGTACTTATTACACATTGTTTTGTTGTTTTGTATCAAATTCCTTTATGCGGTTTTGTTTGTGTCTTTCTCAAACAAATGTCAACTACAACTATTATAAAAATTCCAGGATAGTTTTATAACTATGTATTTAAATATGTTTCTAGTCTTATACCTTTAAAATTAATATGTAATTAATTACCTATAAAAAAAATGTTATCTTAGATAAATCTATTTTCAATACTATGAAAACGATTATTACAAATATCTGACGTTTCTAGACTTCGTTTCACATAAGAACTAACAAGTGACGTTATGTTTAATCGTCAAGATTTTATATTTTTCTTTGAATGTAAGGAAGCACTATATAAATGGTATGTAAAGCAATTATTTTAGGTTCTTCTTATAAGTACTTTCACCATCTGTACTAAACGCAGACTTTGAGCATTAATCTTCCACTATTCTAAGACATCAATTAGATCGTTAGAACTGGCGACAAGAAAGAAACGTTACCGATCAATAAAAAATCCACACCACGTACCTAACAATGTGAAAATATTATTTAGTCATCCTAATGAAATTCAACCTTAGTCGGTGTAAAAGAAAAAACATGACAATTTATTGTTTCAATTATAGAGCTAGTTCGTTTTTTTAGCAACAGGGGCGGTATTTACTATATAATCTATTATATATGGCAAGCGGCATGATATTTTTGAGTGCTTGATAATTTTGATTAAATCAAGTCAATAAATATGAAAAATCAAAGTAATCACAAGATTATCCCAAAGCGCTAAATATACTTCGGCCTCGAGACACCAAAGTCATTTTGCTCACATGGAAGAGGATGTCAAATGCTTTCCTCCTTGATTATAAATTGCAGTACCCAACAAAAACTAGCTATTCTACAAATCATTAATGCCATTCAATCCGATATTTTATAAATGTAGCGTAGTTCTAGCTGAAAATTTTCGTCAAAAGTTTTTATTGCCAGAACTAAGGTCTTGACTCTTTTCGCTCGCGATGTGACCTTCTGCATCCTATAAATTTCACCAAAACGAGGTGCCATTAGGTGAAGCTAGCGGTATTGTTTTCACAGTGAATTCTTAGCCTAACCCTGAGCTTTCTTCTCGATATATTGTATTTCTTTATTGATTTTCTACAGGAATTGCAGGGTCTTATTTTTCTTTATTTTGTATTCCTCACTGTGAAGGTTTTGATCAGCGCTAGCTCTTTTACAAAGATGTTTCCGGTTTTGGATCTAGTCAGCTTTATTTTTAGCTATAAATCTTACGTACCATTCTGTGAAAAAACTTTTGCGTGATAGTGGAACCATTGGATGGACTTACAAAATTGTCATGTTTCCCACCACTGTTGAAGGAAATTGCAGCAACCTCACAACGTGCTTCATATAATCTTTTCAGTGAGAAATTTATTTTTTTCTGCTCACAAATTTGCATTACGCTGTTCAGGTAAATTTGGTTGCTATTCTTGACAACATAGTCAGCGTTAATAATCAACTAATTAAAGTACACCAGAACATCATCTAGTAGATCACAGTCTTCCATGCAAGGTACGTGATTTATAGCGGAACTATTAGAAGAGCACGAGAATTATATAATTTTCTGACAATGTTTGTATTTGCCAGACATATGTGAATAGGGGATTTTCAAGTCCTTACATAGATTCTGAACTTTCTCCTATAAAGAGCAATTTTCGTCCTTTCTATACCGATTGGCTAATGTAATACGATATACCGCAATCTGTGAGTATTATTGTAGATGACTTTTCTAACCTAGGATGAACTAGTTTATTTCTAGAATTGCTGAATTTTTTTCCTGTAACACAAAGTTTCTTAGGACTCTGTTATATTCATTTCGTATAATTCAAAAAATTACCACAGATTTCGCGTATTTCTTTGAGAAGGTACGCAGAAAATGGTTTTTGTATTATATTTTTTCGACAAGACGACTAGCGTATGGTCGTGTCTCAAGAAACTTTCTAGGCACATTTCTGTCGCAATCGTCATTGCTGTTATATGACACTGTGCATTTAATTGATTTTCTTGAAGCCCTTCCAAATAATGTCGGCCTCTATCCTAGTCGAAGCATCACTACAGTTATTGAAACATTTGTGTCTAAAAATCGCGATATTCTACCTCTCCGAACGCACCCACATTGTAAGATATTTATTTATTATACCAACAAATAAAGTTTTCTTTGTTCTAGCACCAATAAAACACGCCCAATTAGAAAAATCTTGTGAAAATACAAAACATAATGGTAATGTCACTACTACTCATTTCGTAAATAGGAATACTTACAACTTTACAGATAGCATTATAGTTTGTCTAATAAGATCTTCTTGTCCAAGCTCTATCTGCAATAACATTAATCATCGGAATGCCGTGTGCATCTGCCTCTCTCAATTCTTGAACTTAACGGGCTTCCTATATTCTAGATTCTTTTATGTTTTCCCAAGAGATTATGTATTAGGTCTGCAATGCTATGGTGGTGGTTTTGACATAATAAAGAGTTCATGCATTACATATTTGAAACAGAAAACAATTCTTCTACCACGGGAGAGCCAATGCTAGTGGACAAGGTTACAAGAACGAGAGCATCGTTGATGTTAGTTCCCCCGGATTCTTTAACGAGATTTATTGTCCTTCCTGTGTTTCACATTCTGCATCGAAACAAAATACTTAATTTAAACCCCGTATTTGCTCGTTTATAGTCTCCACATCGCTAAATTTGCAATTTAAAGCTGGATGTTTAGATATTGCACTTATTTGTTTTGTTGAACAATTAATATCGACCAATCGTCTATTTTCAAGATATATACTGGGATTATCTGTTCTGCAGCTAAACATTTACAAAATATTATTATGTAGCTTTATGTACATTATATTACAGCACTTTAACTATCATATATAGATATACCAGGGCAATTCGACGGGCGAGCCATGTTGAGCATAGTGTTCAAGTTCACCACCTTTTAGAAGCGAACTGTTAAAAAGTTTGCATGAATCCATTGGATTGTTTAAGTTTTAAACCGGTGAAAGGTTGGTGACAAAAACCTGAGGACAGAAACGCTGTAAAAACGTCGAGCATTATTTCTTATCGAACCAGCCAAGCTAACGTGTAAGTCGCGACCCAAAATTACTATAAAGAAATAATGCGCAATGTTATCACGGTATTTCTGTCGTCGTATTTCCGCCGCCTACAATAATTATGCTGAATCTAAAAGAGTTCTATCTCAGTAGAAATGTTTAATGTGTCAGGCATCAAATTGATACGGGGTTTATGAATTTGTTTCCTTATCCGAGAGGAGAAGGCATGTTGTGTAAATGTTTCGACACATAACCTTTAGGTTCACAGGGAAACAAGATAACTATTAGGCAAACTAAGCTTGCAATATCTACTGAATTAAGCATCGTAGTTCCTATAAACATATACTGACTTCAATAAAAAACGCAGTAACTAGAATTATTTAAGCGATTTTGTTGAATGTTTAGAAAGGATGTAATTTATCATTACAAACGATTAAAATTTAAAATCAATAGATCAGAAATAAATTTTTTTTCTATAGATGCACTTATTTAGACGGCGTAACGTACAGTCCAGTAATGAATATCAATATCATTCCAGGCGTCTTGAATCCGCAGCAAAAGATGGTGCAAGTAGTCTACAGGATGTGGTAAATCATTTAGCGTCCACCGATCTCATCCCATACATGCTCAATGGATGACAGATCAGGCGACCGAGCAGGCATGGGAGGACGACAATATTAGCTTCTTCCCAAAAGCGTGTTGTAGTCCGTACCGTATGTGGGCGCGCATTGTCTTGTTGGAAAATAATATTTTCCAACCACCGTACATACGGAAGTTCAACAGGTTCCAGAACAATGGAAATATAACTGGTTGCATTTAATTTGCAGTCAATGAAGACCAAGGGTTATCTGTTACCATAACATAACATATCACTCCTGCTGTCAGGTCTGTGATACCTTCCACAAAAACATGTTCAATTTTTACGTTCTTTACATACGAAATCGAGACTCGGCACTGAACATAAGTTGATGCCATTCTTGTGCCAAATTCTATTTTTTGTTGCTCCATTCTAGGCACAAAAAGCACAAAAATGGACAGTACAAATGTAGCCCATAGGTTTTCATTAAGCGATAAACTAATGACATTGAAATTTTGCGCCCGACGCCTTCCATCCATTTTATTGCAATCGACCAAGTTGTGAAAAATGTCTCTTATAGCCAAAAGCCTTAAATAACGTTATTCAAGATATGTTGTCCCCCAGGGACGTCCAGATTCAGAGTGACGTTGTTGAGCCCCTTGTGCAGACCGTCTGAACCAACATCTCACCATCGTTGCAATATTATGATTTACATGGCCAGAGAACGACCAGCCTATCTCATGCCAATAATTCAGTCACCATAAAATTATTTAATTGCCGATAATTTTCATCTTGATGAACTCTCGGTGTTCTTAAATGTTCTGAAGGCAATAGTGGACAAAAATTAGAAAAATTGACACTTATTACACAGTCATTGTTTTATTTCATAAAATTTATTGTTAATACGTGCAAACAAACAAATTCAGGAAAACAACGACAACCAATTGATAGATTTCATTCAAATCGTAGTCATTTCTTTGTTTCATCAATATAGGTATTCTCTGAAACTTCCACTACGATTGATCAACAACTTGCATGTGTTGCGATTTTTATAGAGGTCAGGTATATATGTTCAAAAACGTATAATACAACCTATTGATTCAATTTAGACGTTTTGTTGTAATTTTATGTTATCTACAAGTGTACATTTACGTTATAAACTATTTTTACGCAACAATCTTAAATGACCGATAAAATGTAGCATTATAGTATTTGAAAATATTTGTTATCAATCTTTAAAACAATGTAGCTCTCTTGTGTGTTTTTGGAGCCACGTTTAACAAACTTTATTGCTGCCGCCAACACTTTTAAACGAAGCTCTTTGACACATTGCATGTGTTAAATTTACCAATTCCTTTCAATTTCAATTACATCTTCCGCCAACTTGCTTGTACTATGATTGTCCCTGTAATTGCTTACTTTGTAATGTTATCAGCACGTACCTACAGATTATGTTACTCGGATTGAAACATATCATTTTTCGTATCAACTCTGATGTTTAGGAATTGATTACTATAGTATCAACGTTTATAATTTTAGAAATTGCACAATAATAACAAAAATAATTTTTGTTTTCCTCTACCACATTATTTATTATTATAAATCGCATGCGGATGTCAATGACATTTTGGACTTCCTAAACTAAAACACCACATTTAGTCACTTGTTTCCAAAGCGATGCTTTTAATCTCAAGAAATTAAAATTTTAGTTTAGTCTCAAGCGAATTAAAGTGCATTAAATTCCGCATAAACAAAGTAAATCCATGGGAATAACAAAACTTAAACAAATAATAGTTTATTATATACCAAGGTAATAAAGTACAGAATGTCATAGCGGTTCGCTTAATTTAACGTTTGAAGTAACTAATTACATTGTTTTTAAATAAAATAAATAAATTGATTTACAGCTTAAAATTTACCTAGGAAATAAGTAAAAATTACACAGTACATGTTGAAAAGCTTGATGTAACTACAGCTAATTCAATATTTAGCAGATAACCTACGGTTAATTAATTATTAATGTTTTTAAGTATTAACAATTCCATATTTTATATAAGAAAAGTGTGATAATGCCGATTACAATTTAATCATATCGCGTTACTATTTTTGTTTACATTTCAGGTCGTATACTTGAACTATTTGAACTTGGAGGTCAAGATCAACAATGTTTTCAAAACTAGAAACTAATTTATAACAATTAACAATAGTTAATTGCATTTGATTAAATTAAAATAAATTTATACCTAAACAAAGCAGCGTAAATCGGTTCAGTTAGATATATACAGAGTGTTATGTAATAAAACATTTTTATAACTAAATTGAAAATTAAATATAATGAAACGAATTTTTAATTAAAAAAACTAAAAACAATCCGAAATTTGTTTCTAAAATCAGCAACTCGTCACAAGAGTACATCTAACCGACAAGAAAATTTAAACCCATTGGTATAAATTCAAAACAAAATCCACCATATTGGATAAGCAAACCGTGAAAAGGTTATATAAACTGCAACCATCAAAAATATTTGTCTTTTTCCTGATTAACCAACATTGATAAAACATCGTAAAGGTACAGTGTAATCAATCAAATAAAAAAAGTAATACAGTCAAAGATCCGGTGACAAATTCATCGTTAAATTAATTTTAGAGAAGGAACAAATTATATTTAATTTATTACACCTGTTGGAATAGGGGACAATTAGTCCGCTCTAAACCCAAGAAATAATTTTCAAATAATCTGCATGTGAAAGAAATACAGCAGGGGGAAACCAATAGATCTGTATTTGGATCTCTGAGAAAATTTGGTCTAAAAAATGGTAAGCAAATCTTTTAGAGTAGAAAATGAATGAATGAATCTCCGACTACCTGTTTTACGCAAGGAATACCATTGAAAATAATTTAAAAAAAAACACTTCCAGAATGTTTTCCATTTCTAAGTTAATATAGTTTAAATATATTTACTGAAGCACTGCTTGCAAACAACATACCAAGCAATCACAAATCACCTTAGAAATTCAAATAGAACCTCGAATTACTTTATGTGCTGCCCATTAAAACAAGGCAACGCCCGCCTATGCATAGCAATCGCTGTAGCCGTTTCCCAGTAAAGTGACGAAGTTTGCTGTATACAAAAGTTTTATTTCGTAATTCCCAAACTGCTCTTTTATTTTTGGTCATGTAGAGCAAACATTTCACTTAATATCCCTAAATAAATTTCTTAATTTGGGATAAACCTGGATAATACAAAATTTAACTTTTTTGCCTATCAAAATAAAAATTATAGGTATTTAGAGAAAAACAATAGCTGTGCCAAATTTTGGATTAGTTTCTGAATAATATACCGAAAACTGTATTTAATTTTATCCATTTTTAAAGGAGCTGTATTCGAATTACGATGTCGACAGGTATAGAGGCCTCTTAAGGTTTTTATTGCAGATACTACTACCAAAAACCTTTATCTGCATTTTTAATAATGTCCATTCACTTTACCCGTTGTTTTCTACTGCGCTAGCTATCGGAAAACAATTTTCTTTCCCGGTTTCACTCCAATTAGATTAGGAAAATTTTGAAAAGAGTCTACTTTTGTTAGTAGCTTTATACTCGTGTCGACTTGGTTTAATTGCAGTCTTGGACTTGTAAATCTCATGTCAAAGAAAAGTATTAACTCAGAATATCAACGGCGTATTATATTGGATTTATGAATCATGGGAATATTGTATACAATGTAGTGGATTTAAAACTAGTCCAACGTTAATATTTAATTTGTGACTTTAGTGACATTAAATCTCCCGGAAAGGCAATTGTGTATGTTTTGTTGCTTATATACTATTATCAAATATTGTTGATCACGTCATATTATCAATGTATGAAATATCACCACGAAAGTATAATTGATTTTTATGAGAGATAATTACATTTTTCAAAATCTGTTTCTTATACTTTACACAAATGTGTAACTAATAATTTTTATAGCGTAATTTACACAAATTAAGAATGCTCCTAAAACTGTAAACATAAACTTCATTTTTTTGTCAAATTTGTCAATGGAACTTATAATGAATACGTAATATCCTATACACAAGAAAAAATACTGTTGAAGCTATTGCGGATCATCAATGTTCTTAGTAAATTTATAACTTTCCGTGAAAACAATAATTTAGAACTTAATGGCCAGCACGGAATACTTTTTGCTAAAATTGCTTTGATGAAACGATGCTAATGTCGATTTTGAACTTCTAACCAATGCATATAGAGAACATAGATCGATATCAAATGATTAATTTTCTATATTGAAAATTCACAGCAGAATTGAATTTTTGGATCACGATTAGCAAAGTTTAAATTGTTATTACCATGTACAATTGTTTCTACTTAATTATTCATATTCATAGAATATTCTTATATTGTCATGGAAATTAGTGCAAAAAGATTTTTGTGAAAATACATTTTGCGTGTATAAAATGTAAACCCAAAATTTTAAATCAAAGGCTGTATAACAATATGTAAATTAAAACGAGGCTTGGAACAGTTTCTTATTAAGGAACAGAATCTCTTTATTATTTACCATATTTTGTATAACATATTTTAATAAACTAAAATAATAGCTTAGAGTTTGCAAACGTATCTTTTGCGAAATATTTCTAAATTTCTCTTAGATCCAGTTATAAGCAGCTAAAATTTATTCAAAAAATATACTTTTTCAGTTCTTAATAATTGATTTTAATATTGGTAAAGTCAATATTAAAATAATATTTGGCATAACTTCATAATTTTAATTTTACTACTGCTCCATTTACAAATAATGACATTTTATAAATCAACAAGGTTTTATTATTTAAATTGAAGACAATGAACAATTAGGAATTCTCAACCTAATTACATTTCTGCAATTTGAATTCAATTTTGGTTCGATGGAATAGGAATTTTTTTTAATCTGTTCTTATTAAAAGTATTTTAGCTTCAATGTTAATTAATTACTGAAGAAATTATTGAGGATGCCATTCAATGCTTCTATAAAACTTCGTTGTTAACAATGTGGAAGGGTTTAATGAGTTCCTCCTATTCAGATATTCTAAATTTAGAAATATCAACTGAATGGTCAAATTATTACGACCATTATACATCTAGCTTCAATTCAGTTGATTTCATATATTAATTAAGTCCTATTCAAAAATTACCCCATTCGACAGAGATCAAGATGCCTGCTCAATTATTTCTTAGAAAGAAATTCATTGATATATACATAATCTATTATACAATTACTATTAATAGTAATAAATTTTAAATATTTACCTACGGTGTCCTTGGTAAAGAAAATCATTCGGTATTAATTACAGAACCATAATTTAGAAAATATGATTTTACAATACGAGAATTTAATATAATGTTAATATAAATTAATATTTAATTATACTTGTAAATCTTTATTTACTTCTTTAAATTGCAATATTTCCAAGATTACACTATGATATACAGGGCGATGTATTAGTTTTAGTAAAAACTTTGGCAACGGAAAGTACATGTCATTTTAAGAAAAAATGTCATATAAACATATGCTTGCAACTTGTTTATTTTTGAGATACAGGGTATTGAAAATTTTTCAAGAAATCAAATTGTTCTTAATATCTCTAAGAACAATAATTCAATACTAAACAATTATTTATTTTTATAATATTAAAAAGCAAATTACAATACAAATTACAATAAGGGTTCAAAAGAGTGTCTCCATACCTTAATACACAAGCTGCAACGAAGAATCATTCTCTCTTGCACTCTTAAGAAATTTATATTACTTCTCACATTAGTTCCACCCTCTTGAATCTTATACATTAATTGAATACGATCAGTTATTTTAATTTCATGCACTAGATGCTTCAAGTGGCACCACAAATAAAAATTTCACGGATTTAGATGCAGTGATCTAGATGACCATGGAATTGCATCTCAGGTGCGGTTTCACTTGCTTTGGAAATAAGTTTTCAGCCATTGAGTTAAACAAGTTGTTTAAATCATATAAAGTGTTGTCTAAAAGTTCATCATATATCTCTCCATCAAATGTGCCATTAAATACATGTAAACGTAGTAGCGGCTTATTAAATAACCGGCCCCAGATATTTATACTGAACCCCTGTTGAAAACGACGCGATTTAACCGCATGTGGATAGTTCAAGGAGCAAATATGGCAATTGTGAAAATTATTAATTCCATCTCTGGAGAAGGTACATTCATTTGTTCATAAAACAGTAGAAAAGAAATTATTACTGTGTGCGTGCTGTTGCAAAAACCAGTGCCAAAACTGTAATCACTGCTGAGCATCTCAAGGATGCAAATCTTTGTACATTCTGTCGATGGCAAGGGTGTAGAATTTCACGACTAATTGTTCGTCAAACGAAATTTTGCGATAGCTTTAAATTCCTTACAAATGTTAGATGCTAAATGGGGATTTTCCATTACAGCATCGATAATATTTTCCTAATTTTGAACATTTACTTCATGTGGACGAATGGATCTTTGAGGGGCGGTAGTGCCAATTGTGGAAAATTATCTAAATGTTGTGTTGAACATAGTATTTGTGGGTTGACGTCTATCAGAATATCTAATTTGGTATTCTTTGGTTGTTGAACAAGCATTTTTATTGAACAAGCCATAGATAAAAGTAATGTCTTCATATTCTTCATTTGAAAACGGATACATCAAAATAAACATTTATTGTCGATTGTTACGTTGTCACGAGTTATGTTAAGAATGATTGTTATCGGGAACACCAGGGAACACCAGTGGCAAAAGTAATCAAGATCCATATTCATCAAAAAGTATGTTATTGTACTTTATGTGTACCAATAATCTAAAAAAAAAAAACATGAAGTGGTTTTAGAGATATTAAGAGAATTTCTTGAAAATGAGAAAGTTGCGGAAATATGTTTACATGACAGCGTTCTCTTAAAATGACATGTACTTTCCATTGCCAAAAATTGTAAGGAGGCTAATGACTCACCCTATATAGTGTAATGTGTACCTAAAAGCGATGCCAAAATCTCCTTTCTGTTGACCTTAATTAATTCTTTTTTATATAAAAGACGATTTTGTACAGTGTAATTTAAGCTGCATGTTAAAACGATTTAATTTTTCTGAACATTTTATTTAGAATTTTATGTCAGCAACCGGTATACATGTATATTTATATTTTTTTCCTAAGTAGGTTTGTTAATGACGTAAAACGCCACCAGAATTGTTTTCGTCATATTTCATAATTAGTCCAAAATTAACTTGCTAGAACGAGTAGATAAACGGACATGAGATAACCTGTGGGTCAACGATTATAGACAAAACATTCAAGTTCATGGTTAAGACATTGCCCTTTTGACGCCTGTATATAATGATAACAGTTTTTCACTGTCTGCAATTTTAATACCGATAATACAATAGAAACTTCAGAACCTTAATTAAGCTTTTTTTCACTTTGGGATAATTAAATGTTTATTTTTAATTACAGATTTAAATCCGTTGTCCGTTAATCTACGTTTTAGTATAATTTAAGAATTGTTATGTTAACACA
>JAHWXV010172758.1:0-19901 GCA_024586415.1 Phrixothrix hirtus
TTAAAACGGCCTACGCGAGAATCGAGAAACGAGTTTTAGTTCAAAGAAATTGGCTAAAATGCAAATAACTAACAATCCCATTGGACAATGAGAATTCCCTAAAGTTATATAAACTCAAACTTAAGTAAAAACCAGGTCTTTTCCTGATACCATAAATATTTATAGTGCATCGATCAATAAACGAGTTCATCAGTAAAGTTCCTGCAAATACATTGCAGTAAAAGAATTACAGTAGATTACCACAAATTGGGGAATTCGTTAAGTACGTAATTCAAAGAAATTAATGAAACTACACCGCGCGTTGTAAGAAATTCAGAGTGGACATCCGAATTACCTGACATAATCAGCCAGAAGACAACGAAAATGTTAGTTCTCGATTGCTTATCATTATCCGCGAACGCGAACCGTGAGTGTTTAATTAGTAAACCAGTTAAATTTAAAGGCCATTCATTTGAAATTTATTTAAGTATAGAAACATAATTAAGTTAGCTTAAACAAAGGTCGTAAATATTTATTTTCATAGCTTCAATAAATGCGGGTAGAAAACCTTTATTTAAGCTACACATAAATAACTTAGTTCATACTAGTGTTAACAAAGTGTTAACAAAATTAATTCAATAGTTCATACTAGTGTTAACAAAGTGTTAACAAAATTAATTCAATATTTATAAATTTTTAGAAATTGATCGCATCGATAACTTAATATTTTAAACCAAATTTAACATTAATATTATTTATTGCTTTTATTTTTCTTTGTTGCATAATTAACTTTCAAATTATTATCCTATTTAAATAAATTCATTTTTAAATTGACAGTGTCGTATTTGTTCGAGAAAGACAAAAGGGTTGTAAGTACCTAAGTTAAGCCTTCAGGTAAAAGTTAAAAGTGTCACTAAAATCTCAAGCTACCGAATACTGTTATTGTGTGGCCGTTACCCCATAGAAAAAAAAACATACTACTCGTTTGACCCAACAGTGATAGTAAATCAATTAAATATTATACAAAACTATATACTTGGAAATATTAGGCTAAATCTTTTCCTGGAGCAGATACAGTAACAGACCACAGCCCACTAATAGTAAAATTTGAAATCTGATTGAAATAATTATCACCCCAACAAGTCAGGCAACAAATAAAACTGTTCATATTGAAAGAGCCAGCAATAAAACAACAAATAACTGATAGAATCAATGCGGAACTAAATAAAAGAAGACAAAATCAACTAACCATGACTTAAATGAAAAATGGGAAACTTTTAAAACTACGATAATAATACCGACTAAGGAAATTTGGAGAAAAATTAGGTTAATAAGACAAAGAAACCGTGAACATTGCAATTAATAGAAAGTAGGTGATCTTTCAAAAACAAATATAGTTATGCATATAAAAATATTCAAAAAGAAATAAGAAAGAATATACGCGAAGCTGTAAGAAAAATGACATGGTGATAAATTTATAGAAATAGAAGAATTTCAAGTTAAGCACGGTGTCTTTAGTCTCCACAAAAATTAAGGAACTAACTAGCTCGAAAAGATCAAATAAAAGCAATATCTCATTGGATAAAAATGGTAGAATAATCTTGAATATAAAAGGGAAACTAGATAGATGGACAGAGTATGTATATAAGAGGATTGTTTGAAGACAAATGTCAACAAGAAATATTAGAAGAGGATAGAGATAAAGAAATTGGACCGAATATAATAAAGGAGGAAGATTCTATGGAGTGAAAAAAAGAAAATGTAACAAAACTCTAGGTCCTGATGAAATTCAAGCAGATATATTTAAATTAATTTCAGAAGAACAAATAGACGTATTATTAGACCTGTAAAATATAATACACAACACAGGAATCATTCTTAGAAAATATCTTAAACCAATGTTTGGTTTTTACCAAAAACTGCTAACGCAAAAGAATATCAGTTGTCTAATGAATCACACAATGAAGATCTTCTTAGAAATTATATATCAAAGATTTTGAATGAAGCTAGAACAGGATATTAGTGAAACATAGTTTGACTTGAGGAACGCAATTGGAACAAAAGAAGCCTTGTTTGCTTTCTATTTGCTAACTCAAATATTCATGCCTGATTTTTCGATTACAATAACGCGTTTCACATAATACGTTACAAACATCTTATTCAAATACTTCGAAGCAAGAATACAGATATGAACGACGTTCCAATAATAACTAATCTGTATTTCAATCAAACCGCTAATGTAAAAATACACAATGAGTTCTCAGAAAAAATTAAGGCACGGTTGCGTACTTCAGCCTTTATTTTTCAATCTTTACTGTGAAGATATAATTCAAAAAGTTAATGAAAAGCCTGTTAACAGTATTATATTTGCAAATGATTTCATAATAATTGCTGAATCGCTAGAAGACTTACAGGGATTACGTGACTGATTGTGAGTAATGGAGTGCAGTGAGAAAGTAGGCTGACGTTGAACGTTAGAAAGACGGAATTCATGACCATAACAAAATCACGACAATGAAATGAACATTTATAGATAAGAAGAGAACTAGCGGAGAAAGTTAAATACAAATACCTTGTAAACGCGTCTTCTACTTTGACAAATCATAACAATTCTTTAAGAATACCCGGTATAGAGATGTATTCTCATTGCTGAACATAATTGGTAAAATTACAAGCGCAAATTTTCCAATCACAAATAATTCAGTTGAAAATAATATTTTAATTTCGTTTTCTATTATAAACTTAACAATACTTGGGATTCCCTGATAACGTTAGGTAAAAACAAAGGGCATTTCTTGAAACCGGTACGTCAGTAGCCGTTTGAGACGCATTTTCTTTTCTAAAAATAGATGTTTACCACCCCTCGTTTTCCCACCGTGTTAGGAGAAGTTTGGACTTACAGTCAATAGAGGCTAGAGTGCGTGAAAACAAGATGCTTTCTTTAGTGCGTACCAAGGTTAAATTAAAATAAGTTAATCGAATATTTATCCAAGTCAAGGAGACCGAATTATTGGAAACTCGGTCTATTTTCGTACAAAAGCGGACCATATTTGGGTCAGTGTTATTAATCCACATCCGATGTCTATATAAGGGTTAGAATCTTATGGTGCCGTACCTAAAGTACGATATAAATTGCTGCGGGAAGTCGCAGCATTACAAAATAACAAGTAAGTGGAGTTCTTTTCAAAAATCTCAACCCCTTTTTTCGCATACTCTGCTGGAACAATTAGTTCAATCAAGTTATAAACAACAGACGATTGAAATCATGTTTGTAAATAATTAATATCGATTTTTACTAAGTTTGACTGTTTAATTAAATAAGTCTATCATTCGAAGGGCGCATGTATTGTATGATTTAGAAGTAGTTATAAATATTAGAAACCCAGGGGTCCCCTAATTTAATTATAGATAATCAATTTTTTTTATTTGCTCTATATTATCAGTGTATTTTTCGCAACTATATATTTTACCTTTTATTATTACAGTGGTTATTCAAGTGCACTTTATTATTTCACAGTAGAAAAAATTCTTAGAATTAGTAACCATTTTTTTTCTTTCGGTGAATTGCTAGAGTTAAGTAAATAAAATAACTTAAACTGTAAGTCTAATTGGACCTGATCGAAGTATAAGTCCAGCGGCGTACGCCTCTCCGACCGGCGTAATAAGTATAACATTGTTGTAATTTCAAATTATAGGTTGTGAGAAAAAGGAGTCTTTGCTCTTTATTTTCTCGAACATCAATCCCAGCGACTTTTAACAAAGTGACGCCCTTGTTTTTGACTTTTTCCAATTGTGACAACTGTAAGATATTCCTGAACATAACGCAATTTAGTTTAATAACTAACGTGGAACCATCCCTATTCTTCACTGGCAGCCGTGCAACCCCGCTAGTTCAGGGAAACAACGTCGTATGCAAGCTTTTAGGCCGCAAAACGTCTTTCCGCTCGTTATAACCTAGAAACGATAGTTAGCGGAAACAATGAATACCCAGACGAAATTATTGCAAGTATTAGACAAGCTCGAATAGTGTTTAGTAAAATAAAAAATGTATGACAGATCTCAGCATATAACTCAAAGTGTGAATGTTAACGTGTTACGTCTTCTCTATGCTAAATGCATGGACGCTAAAGAGGGATGTTAGTGATCGATTGGAGGCATTCGAAAATAATTTGGGTGGATCAAATAACAAATGGGAAAAGGAAAATGGTTATCGAATACCATTAAGATATAAAAACAACGTATGTGATTAAAGAAGAAAAATATGTACCTCTGCAAGCTATAATACCATGAAAGATATGTCAAAAGAAGCTTAGGAAGAAGACGAATTTCCTGTATGAGCAACTTGAGACAGTGGCATTATTGTAGTTCCATTGGGTTAATTAATAATAGTTATCAGGACCAACCTTCTTAAATGAGGTGAGACTAAAATAAGAAAAAGATTTTTTTATAACACTTTAAATGCGTTAACTGTAAATTGTGTTGAGCTAAAAGTTTCTTTATTAACTTAAATGTTATCTAATTTATAAATTTTAATAGGTAAGACGCTGGAATTGAAATTTAAAGAAATTAAGGTACGAATTTTCAAAAATTGAAATTTAAATCAAAAATTAGTATATATGCAACCCGGCTATTAAATAATGAGATTAAATGCTCTCAGGCGCCATTGTTATAGTAATAAAGATTGTATGCAAAGGTGTCTTAGAATTTTCGGAAATAGGTGCGCAATCGCAGCTTATTAGTCTCACATTTCTTATTATCTTGAGGTTCTAGTCAATCTAAAAGAAAGAATGAGGAAGATGTCAGCTCGTGATATTTGTTTCGCACCACCGTGTATATAGTATTATTTGTTGTTGTGTGTTTCGCACCACCCTGCATATATTATCCACTCTTACTATTTGTTTCACACCACTGTGTATATAAATATTAAAATAAGACTTTTAATATGTTAATGGCATATAATTTAATCATCTATATTTTATAGTTCAAAGGATACACATTTATTTGTAAAAATAGTTTAATCGATCCCATATGATAGATTGTAAAGTTGTTCTTCAAACCGTATAAAATTCTATTAAATATATTTTCATATTTAACATTAATTCTAAGTTAGAAAAGATTAATTAGTAAATATTTAAAGAAGGGAAAACTAATAATTTATGTGTTATTTTTAAAAATTAAACCAGTTTCATAAATAAAAGTATTTTAATTTTTATGCTGTTGGAAATTATGATTGCAAAAGTTAAACGTCAGTGATTTGGAAAAACTTACTCGATTAACAAATCAAACAAATCTTCAGTGATAATTGTATCAATGAATTTAAAGGTGTAGCTGAACAACTGGTATTCCTTTTCGATAAAGAATCATGACTTCACGTCTGCGGCGTGACGGGATAGATTTCTGATGCCGCAACGGTGGCCGGAATCGAATATCATGAAATAAAATAAGAAAAAATTAATTCGCACTTTGCCGGATCTCAGAGCGGTTTTTTGCTTTAATGTATTAAAAAGAACAGATCTTGAGGGTTAATTGTTTATTTCGCGGGTGAAGTGTTGCTATTATAGAAAACCAATATATATGGAATAATTCAACGACAAGGTTTGAGACAATTAATGTGTTTTCATTTAATCCCACATGAACCCGAATTTTGGCAAACAGAGCACAAACTGTCGGGAATTTCCATAAATAATAACTTTCTTCACCTTTAAGTAGTTTGAGAATCCAATTATTGTCGCTTTATGTCAGAGTTTTCCCATTCTATCTTGGTCAATCTTCTACGAAAAGTTAATGTAAAATCATAAATTACATATCGATGAAAACTTAATCCGATTTAAGTACAAAATAAAATTGACCAACATTTATTTAAAAGAACTATTAACCTAACTTTTAATTTCAATGTAGTACAACTTTTAATTTTGACGTAACTCAAAATACGACCACTTATATATTTGCAATGTTTTGAATTACTAATTATCTATGTCCTATTGTATCCATGTTTGCCGTATTTTCTCATTCGGAGTGCTTACGAACCCAAATTAATGTTCCACCTGTGATGTCACTGATAAACGAATTCCCTTAATAAATTAAAGTACGTCAAATCAGACATAATTTGCTGAGTGGTACTGTGAACAATTTTGTCAAACAAATTAAGGAATTCCTTCGTCAGCCAATGTTTTATATTTCTAATTCATGCTATGTTAGTTTGTGATTGGTTTAATTGTAATTGTAATCTGTGGACCCATATTTTGTTTGTTTTATAAATGTTCTTAGTGTATTTTACGTTTTATTTCAATTAAATGTGTTAAGTTCTAAAAATCACCCACGATAGTGTGTGTGCCAGGAATATATGTGCCCGGAGTAATAGCTTTAATAAAATTAGCATTAGTCATTTTTATAATACCAAAATTAAACTGTTCGCGTTTGCACTCAATTTACGTAAGCATTATTTTTTATACCGAGTGGTTTACTTGAAGCGCTCGCTTGTTATCGTTAACTTTAATTAGAACACTACGACATCATTCGTTTAATGCACTAAACGTGCTGACAAAATAGTCAATTATTTCATTGATACCAAGTAAGTTAATATAGACAGGGCGAATCATTTTCCGGTTCCCATTTTGTCAAATCTTTGACCACCATTAGTGAATTAATATACAAGGTGCACTGTCCCTAGCGCAACACCTATTTGCAGTTTCCTCATATACAAGGTCAGCTAGAATAATTAGTGCTTGGCGCATTGTGACCTTTCTTCTAGCTTAGACGATTTCCCGAAGTTGCAATTACCGTTGAAGTGCATATCCCCACTCTGAAGATAGGTTTTGAATATTTACATATGCAGGGTGTTTCCCGTAAACGAACTCTGTTTTGAGAACAGTGGTGCCCACAATTATCGATTTTGAGTATTTTAACGGTATTTAACCTCGAAAGCTATCGATTAACCACGCCTCGCTTCAATCTAGCTTTGTCGGTCGTGGTTGAATACTTATCAAGTCCGTTACAAGCTTTATGTGCTATCGAGCTTGTAACAAAGAAAAGGTTCGATTTGTAGAAGAATAGCACGCGCATTCCCTATTATGATATTGCTATGTGTGTAAAGAAGCTTCTGGTCGATAAAAGGGATCCTGGTTATGGATTAACCACCTTACTCGCTGAAATTTTCCTGTAAGTTCGGTTAAATTCGCTTGAAGGAAACCTATGTTTAAAGCGTGGATGAGGTAAAGGAGTAGCCATAGTGCTGGTGACCTGTAGCATTGCATTCTTTGAGAGATTAATAATTATAGTTTCAAATCCGATTTGTAAACTTGCTACGGAAGTATTGGCCCGGCGCGCGGATAATCCTATGTTAATATCGCTACAGTACAGGATTGCTTTAGTTTATCTTAAACAGTTGTTTATAAAACTCGTTCTTAAGATTATTAAAAGTGTTTACATTACAAAGATACAGTGATATGATTATAATATTTGTCGAACAAAAGAATTATACGTAAGACGGTTTTCTTTAGATGTATGTATATCAATCCAGTCGAGAATGAAGGTGTTTTGCGGAAAAATATTTTCGCTGCTGCTAATAACAAAACGACTTGGAAAGAAAATAAGAAGAATTATAAGTTCATAAAAGAATGACACAATTAATAGAACATATTAGTTGTTTAACAGCTTCAGAAATTGTAACATTCCATCCAGCTAATTTAAGTAGTCTTTCTATCCATAATTTCCCAGCCACATTTACGAGGATATGAGGGGTTTTAGAACTTTATTTTTTGACGAAGGTGACTACTAAAATATTCTTATTGAAGTAGGCGACTTCAGTCTAACCAAAGTCGGCTTGATTGGGCCTCAAAGGGCGGCCTTAGAAGTCCGAAGTACTTATATGAGATTATAAGAGGTGGAGCACACGATTTCTAAATCGCTCACATTGAAATCAACACTTTAGGATTGGCCCGAGCCAATTTGATATGGTTTCAAGTAGACTACGCCTTGTCAATTATGAAAGCTCGGCATGGGGAAAATAATCACATATATTTATTCTTATTGGCAATTGAAGCTTTCATCCTTTATCTAGATTTTGTGTAACATATGCGATACTACAATGAAAATATGATACTTAGAGGATATTAACATTGAGTTGAATTCAAGGAGGTCATCATTTTCTGGTTAGATTACTTTTGCTATTGACAACTTACTACAAGGTAACCGGGGTTGTAGAGTTCTTTTCAAAATTAAACGTTCGCAAATATATATGCATAGATACATCAATCCTAACACATAATAAGCAAAAAAGAACAATACTAGAATTTAGGAACGAACAAATAAATCAGTAGAAACATTTTTCTGCTTGGCAGTTCCGAATTGAGAGGAAAATAGAAGCATTAAGGAAAGGTAGAGGTAGACTAACATAATACGTTAGAGGAAATAGATCTGAAAAACCCATCAAAAATAATAAGATTAAGTAGTAATTAAGTTATATAAAATCATAATATCAAATTTCTCTCCTGCATTTATGTCAGTCAGAAACAAAATTTAATACCAGTATTTCGCTTTAAAAAACTGACAAACATATAGGAAGAACAATGTTTCAAGAGTTAATGGAGATATCGTCATTGTGAATGCTGGGTTAGCGTTTAGATTGTGAAATACTATAAACCGCTTTCGCGCGAGCCGATATATTGTCTCGTGGGTAGTTAAACAATTCAGCAAGAATGGAAGCGATAAACCAAGAAAATGCGATCACGACGGAAACATTTTTGCGCCAAAGATCAATTTAGAGATGAGATATAAAGGGCACGAGATGTAGCGATAGCGCTACAAGCTTTCGCGAGAAGTCTAAGGATGATAATATGGCTGCCACACGATTTGCCACACGACCTTTACACACCAAGGCTTACAAAGCAGTCATAGTAAAATTTACCAAAAAGCCACACCCACTAGAGAGTGGAAGAACGGAAACGTGTTTTTTCTGTATTAGTTATGTTCTCAGTAGATTAGTCAGATGGGAGCTAAAGAATACGCAGATGTAGTAGACAACTTTATTTAAGACGTCTGGAGGAGGCTGGACAATGATGTGGAAAAACGTACCATTAAAAATACGCACTGAGTGCCGAATTATTAGAAGGGAAACATTAACTGCAAGAGAATATTTTAAAAGTCAGTAGTTGTCCGATACAACGCCAGATTCCACGTTGCTGAAATGCGCCGTCGAAGGGTACCTTGCGGAAACTGGCATTGTTTGGCTATGCCAGGTTGAGGTCCTGTTGATGGTGTCAAACATTTTTGGGATATGCTTAAAAGACGACTACAAGCGTATGGACATTATCTCAGAACTGTAAATGAGATACAAATGATTTTTCAAGATTAATGGAAGAGCACGTATGATTCGGTGAATCTTTAGAAGGTTTAAGATAATATTGCGCTAAGAGAGGCGCTGTCAAATATATTTGCTCTTGAAATGCGTAATAAATTTCCATTAATTCTTTATAATAGAATTGATGTGTCACTGTTGGAGAATAGACACCAATTTATATGCTTATACTGCCTCACATTTTCATATTAACTGTAACGAGTTGTTCATTAATCACAATTGCTGCAACCCCGTACAATTCCACAGACTAGTAAATATGGTCAGTAATAAAAATTCAACTGAGGTTTAAAGTATAATAACTGTCAAATGTCTTAAAAAAGGGCATTTGAAAAGAAAGCTCCATTTTCCGCTAAATTGGAAAACTTTCCATCTAATTACATTTAAAATGATTTGTATAATAATATTCTAATTAATGTCATTAGAATATGATTGAGGATTTTGTAACTTGTCATAGAATCGGACTTTTCAGTACATAATGTACAGATGACTAAACTAGAAATTTGAGATGGAAGGGTTGTTTTATTAAATAACGCCTGTATTTGCACAATTAAAATGTTTTTATAAACCAAGCTCTAGGAATACATTCCTCTAAGCGCGAGCGATATAGTATTGGTATAAACTTTAGTTTACTGTAGCTGAGTTTAATTATTGTGCAAGTAATTATTAGTACAATGGTGTATTAAGAAACAGTGGGATTTATGAAAACTCCAATCAAACTAATAACATCCCTAAACGGGTTATGAGATATTGTACTAAATATTGGTCATACATTTTTGAAAACCATTCCCTAGGAGGTAAAATATGTTACTGCAACAACATAAATTTTGTTATGTCAAAATCGATAGTTTTAAAAAGGAAGGCTTGTATAGCGGGAGTCAATGTGAGAAAAATAACTTCTAGTGACGGACAATTCCCAACTTTTGACTAAACCTGACACGATTAATAATTTGGTTTATTGACTTAATTATTTGGAATTTGCCAACCTTATAGATGTGTATCATCGTTTTGGATAGAGGGATGCATTCTTACGAAAAACAGACTACAAAACTTGTTCTGCCAGCAAGTCATGCTCTTACGTCCACATGAACCGTGGTCCATGAGCGCTACACAGTGTGAAATGCAAATACAGTAAGAATGGGAAGTACATGCCGACCCCAAGGTTCAAATTGGTTTACACAGATGCGTCCGCACTGAAAGTTTATCGATTGCTAACACGCGCTTCGCTTTTGAAATATGCAGAGTTACTGAAATACGTTGTTGTATTGCAATCATTCTTAATAGAGATATCACGTAGTTGTTATGAAAAGGTTCTTGCGATTCAAGTGAATCTCATTTTGAATTGAGCATGCACTTCTTGTTCTTGGCTGTATATTCAGTAGAGTGATAGGGGAATTTCGGGCGTCTTAAATTACGAAGCAAAATCTTGCAACACTAGGTAGACGATTAGACCAAAGGGCTTGTGATTCATTAGCTGTCACAATTTTGAATTGAAAAATTCCTTTAATACTCGGAAACACGGCAGATTTTAAAACAACTTTGACAACGAACGGGGAATATAGAACAAAGACAGAAAACGCAAACGAAAAAAGGTGCAATTTAAAGATTTAAGTGCGCAACCTCTAATGTACTTGTTATAAAATTTAATCTTTATTTGTTTTGGCCCATTTCCATAACTACTATAAAAGTAGAGTAAATTTTTGTTTAAAGAATGCTAACCGTAAACTTAATAAAAATACCCTCGTGTTAAGTATTTTTGTAAAGCACGAAAGATGATACATCGATCTAAGAAAAAATATACAGGGTGTTTCATTTAAAAATCCACAAGTTTGGTTTGTATCACAAAATCTGCTGTATATTTAAAAAATCTAAGCACGCATTGTATTCTATATAAAAAGGCCTATAAGAAACTATTATCGCTTTTCGAATATGTGTTCATTTAACTGAAATATGAGAGAATCGCAAAAATTGGAAATTTTCGATTTATTATCAAAGGGGGCAATGAAAATTTTGTTGATGGTATCTTTAGTTTTATGACAAAGTATCACTATGACACGAAAACCGCACGTCTTTATCTTTAATAATAACGGGGATACCCTGTAAATACAAGGAAATCTGGACACCTGTATATGCATTGTACGATGTGTGTTGCTCAAGGACTACCAGGTCCATGAGTACGTGAGAGTAAGACTTGCTGGCAGAGCATACATTTTGTAGTGTGGTTTCGGCGATAATGCATGCCTCTGGTAGTTCTTACCAGCCTTTGACTCCCAAAAATTCAAGTCCTATTTGAAAAGCTGTTCAAAGCATTTAAGCTGTATCTTAAAAGTTCTTAAAAAGACCGTAACATGTAAAATTCTGCAAAACGATAAAATATATCTATAAAGTTGACAATTTCCAAATAATTAAGGCAATAAACTAAAATATTGACAGTGTCAAGTTTTGTCAAAATTTGGGAATTATCTGTTACCAGAAGTTATTTTCCTTCTCAAAATTATTGGTTTTGACAAAAAGTCTGTTATTTTAGTAAAATACTTTATCTTTAGCTATAGATGACAGTTTTTAAAAGTATATAACCAACATTTAGCATAATGCTTCATAATCCGTTTGGGGACGTTATTAAAGTATTAGTTGATTGAAGACTCTCTAAATCCCATGTTTTTAAGTGAACTATTGTAAAAATAATTACTTGCACAGTCGTTAAAGTCAGCTAGAATTTGTACCAATACTGTATTTCTAGCCCTTAGAGGAATACATTTCTAGGGCTTGGTTCATTAAAAACTTTTTAGTTATGCAAATACAGACATTGTTTAGAAAACATCCCTTGCATCTCATATTTCTAATTTAGACGTCTCTACATTATATACTTATTTAAAAGTCCAGAATGGACCGACTTTCGATTCTTTGAGAAATTACAAAATCACTACCTAACAACGTTAATTACAATATTTATTATAGAAATCATTTTAACCTAATTATATGGAAAGTTTTCCAATTTAGCTGAAAATGGGGTATCCTTACAATTACAACTCCCACTTATATTTTTGACTTTTCGGTAAAATCATTAAAAACTTTTTTAATCAAAAAATATATAATTTTAATAGTTCGCTTCAAATAAGTACTTCCGAATGCCCTTTTTAAAGACGTTTGACGGTTAGCATACTCTAAGCCGGAGTTGAATTTTCATTACTGACCATTTTTACTAGCCTGTGGAATTGTATGGAGTAAGAATAATCGGAAAAGCGTGATAAGTACGGACGAGGGTCGGGTTTTATTAAACCTCTTTTACTGGTTAACGTAACCTTTAGAAATAAAATCTTTTTGACATGATTGAGATAAAAATTTTTTAAATATTTTATGCAAAAAATGCGTAGTTTAATCATCAATCTTTAGTAGCGTGTATTTTGATATAAAAGGTACATAATTGTTAAACATTTTATCCAAGAAATTTTAATGAGTTTTGAAGTATACATAATTATTCATGAACTTATTGATTTTCTAATTTTAATGAAAGAACCGCTCTGAATAAAAAGTTCAACGATAATTGAGATAAAATTCTATAAAAAAATTCTGCTTTAAATTTAAATTTTTGACCGAGAATTGTAAAACCTCTTAGGCAATACTAATAAAAAAGATTGTTGCTTATATTTTCTATAAAAAAATTGGTTTCGTGGTTCTACACAAATTAATTTTTAGAATCAACTTTAGAATAATTTTTATTTGGACGGAAGATTTTATGTAATGCCTTTAAGCAAATTTCTTGGCGGTACAAGCAAATTCAATTGTATTAATGTTTTATTCATGTTCAACTAGTTACTAAAAATTGTAAAATGTTTACTTCATATATGTAAATTTTATGAGAATTTGGATTTGTACAAAATATTTTCAGCGCTCGGCAACTTTGTGCATTTTATTGTTTTAATACTTCAGATTTTTTGTTATTTTGAAAACCTGCATTAAAGTTACATATAAGGTACGATAATTGAATATGGAAACTGGCTTGATTACAAAATTACAAGCTGAGTTCAATAAGTAACGTCCGTTTTGCGCCTGGACCCGCGTGTTTCGAATAAAACTGATTTGTACCGTTTGGAGGGGGAAGTACTAACTCTTGTGCATCGTCTGGCACAACGCAAGCACTTATACCTGCTTTAGTTCCGTGTAGTAAAATAGATTAGCCGTTGTCGAATTTCATCCAAGTTGAGTTGCGGTTTGTGATTCGATATTTATGGTCGCAAAAAATTCAGCATCGAAATTCATAAAATTATAGTGTCTACATACGGTCTTAAGGTTATAGTCGTGAGAAATGTGCATAGAGTGTACAATGTTCAAAGAAGGGCGCGAAAATGTGTTGGACAACGAGCGCTGTGGGAGGCCGGTTCGGAAATCAAGTGATGAGAATATCACACGCGTGAATTCACTTATTCCGGCAGACCTTCCTGTTCGTATACGTGATATCGCGGATCGGCTAAACATTTCTATTAGGAGCGCTTACCAAATTGTGTGTGAAGAATTGATTTACCGTAAAATTTTCGCTAGATGGGTTTCAAAAATGCTTATAGAAAACACAAAACAAAACGTGTGGCAGAGTGTTTGAAGCACTTAACGCGTTATGACGAAGAAGGATGGAATTTTTTATCACTTGTCGTCACTGGGGATGAAATACGGATTGCTCACTATACGCCCGAGTTAAAGTGCCAGTTCACTCCGTGGAAGCATACGTATTCGCTAAGGCCAATAAAATTCAAGAGCGAGACGGCTGCCTGGAAAATTATGGCCTCTGCATTTTGGGATCATAAAGGCGTCATTTTGGTGGATTCTTTGGAGTGCGGGACTACTGTTAATGCTGAGATATACCAACAAACCCTCAAAAGCTTCGGAAAGCGTTGAAAGGCAAACGGCCAGGCGCATTAACCGCATGAATTTTTTGCAATATGACGACATTAGGCCCCATGTTAAGACCACTACCATCTCCCTTCTTCAAAACTTTAAGTGCCATTCTCCGTATAGCCCATATTTTGCGCCATCCGATTTTCGATTATTCAGTAAGCTCAAAGAAGCCATAAAAGGGTCCATTACGCGGAAGATGAAGAAGTGAATCAACAGGTGCTGCAAGCATTGCGCAATTTTGATGAAAATCTCTTTAAACGAGATATAGAAAAGTTGGTAAAGAGATGGGATAAATGCCTTAATTGAGTAGGTGGAAAAATGAAGACGGCTTCGTAGATTCCAACAATATTATTATATTTTTTGTATCTTCATAAATACATTTTTTATGGTCAAAATGGACGTTACTTATTGAACTTACCTCGTATATCATACAAAAGACGTAAACTAATTGATATCTCCTTCAAATTTTTCTTTTACTTCCTTTCATTCCATGTTCACGTCCTATCCAGATCTATACATGTGTTCTTAATCAGAACCCTCCCCCCCCCTCTTAAAGGGAGCGGTGGGTGTCTGGGATTGGTTTAGGCGTCCATTTGACGCGCCAATTGGTTTTTGTTGTTGGAGGGGTGATTTGTTAGTCCCTCTAGCACTGCTTTTTTTCGTTTCATTTGCTCTGTCTACCAGGTCTTCAGCTCTCAATTGAGTTCTTATATTTTCGTTTTTTACATAATATGATGTTAGATATCATTTTCAAAAGCTAGTTCTGGATTATGGTTATTATCTTTGTGGTTGATTGTGGCTTGTTTACCCACAGTTCTTCCCTATATGTTAGGGCTAGCATCAGAATTGTCTTTATTACCTTTAATTTGGTTTCTAATTTTAGTTTACTTTTTGGGCCTATAACCCCATAGAGTTTCAGTGCGTTCTTTTTTGCTATTTTTGCTCTCATTTTAGTGTGATGCTTCAGGCTCAAAGTTGTGTTTAGTTTTATTCCTAAGTACGTTCCTACCTTTTGAATACTCCCTCTTTTATTGGTAAATTTTATTATTTCTGTCGTTTTCTGATTTAGACTTATTTTCCATTCCTTTAAGAATTTTTGTATGGCCTTACCTATTCTGACTTGTTTGCCTCTTACCGCTGGGTTTTGGTGGTGAGTAGATTGTATGGCAGTGTCACCTGCATATTGGAATATTTTAATTCCCTTCTCGTGTACGACTTGTATGTCGTTTATTAGAATATTGAATAGTAATGGTGATAAAGGTGATCCCGGTGGTAAGCATTGTTCGGGGGTTCTCGGTTTGGAGACGGCTTGTCCCACTCCGACTTGGCATGACCTTCCTTTTAGAAATGCGAGAGTGAACTTTAGAACCTCGCTCCTTGATATGATTAGCAGTTCTTCCATGTCTTATTGTAGGCTTTATCAATATCGAATAAATCTACGTATGTAGCCTTCCAATTCTTTTTAGTCTTTGGTATATTTGCGGTTTGCTGCACTGCTGCCAAATTTTCCTAAAGCCGAATTGACTATCTGCAATTAAGGAATTCCAGTCCATGTATTGTTGTAAATTTTTATTTGCAAAGTGCTCCGCTATCTTTATCATGTCATTTATTAGACTTATTGGTCTTCTATTCTCTGGAAGCCACGGGTTCTTGTCCTTCTTTGGAATTGTTACAATTATTGTTCTTTCCATGTTTCAGGATAATAGCCTATGCTATATATTGCGTTCAAGATGCGTACCAGTTCGTTCAGTACTTTTTCTGGCAGTACCTTTAGAGCCCTCATCGGTATCCCGTATAGTCCTGGTGGTTTCTTGAACTTGGACGTTTTGCTTTTTATTCTCAAGTCTTCTAGCAAAATTTGTGATGTCTCTTCTGTTATGATGTACGGCATGAGAGTTGCTATTTTATTGGGCAGTCATTCTGTATTCCTTGAGGAGGATTTGACGTCGTTTTTAAACTGCCCTTCCAAGTGTCGGCTAATTGATTCGGCCTTTTCCTTATCTGAAAAGTACCGCTTGCCCTCATACTCTATGGGGGAGTTTGGATCTCTTTCAGCTTTGCATTTCTTAAGAAATTTCCATATGTAGCGGTGTCCCTCTTCCTCCAGGTCATCCATGAAATTCTCCCAGCTCTCTCTTTTTCTACTTTTGATGAGTTTGTCCACTTCTTTTTGTTTTTTCGCTAGGAGTATTTTGTTCTACGGTTCCTAAATTTTGACCACCGTTTTTTAATTAAGTTCGTCTCCTTTATTATGGCTTTTTCGTCATTGGTTAGACCCCATTGATTTAGTTGAACTCCTTTAGGAAGTCGATGAACATCTTTATCCCTTAAGGGGTGTTCATGGATTTTATTACGGCTAGGTTGTTTTCCTCCTTCACTAACTTGATCTATGCATATGCATCCTCGTTTCGCAAGACAATGGGCGATGATCCTTTTATTTTTGGCTCTTGCGTCGTGATTGTCAATGCGGTTTTCTTTGCTGGAAACTTCTAGGGTAGAAAATCTTCTTCGGTCTTTTTTCTTTTGGGTAATCTGTCGTTGAAATATTCTTGATTCATTTTGGCGTTTTCTAGGCTAGTTAGTTCTTCTGTTAACCTTCTAATACCTTCCTCTACATTTTGCAGGGCCTCTTTGTATGACTCAATTTCTTTCTTGATTTTGATGATTTTTTCCCTGTTACTAATGTGGAAATCCATTGTTGAGAGCTTAAACCTTGATGGTTTAATTAAATCATTAGTCAACATTCAAACCAATATTCGAACGGGAGGCGAGGCTCGCTCGTATGAGTTGTTGGTGATCGGAGTCAACGCGTGTTTACTTGTCGCTGTGCGGAACCATTAAGTATTTCTAGATATAATTTTGTTTCAATTACTCTTTCCTTTGGTCCGAACTGGTTGGGCGAAGCCACCCTTTATTCCTGTGTGCAGAACCAATCGGTAACTCTTGCTATAATTTGAATTTTCAGGTTTTCTTCGCTGGTTGTAACGAATCGATGCCTCGCGCGACTCACTAATGCTAGAGTAGGGGCCAAACGCCAAGCACCGGACAGTTGAAACACACTATACACACCCGATCTAACTTCACAAATTAGATACTTGTTACTTCTACGCTCACTCAAGCGCGACTGAGCCCTTCAAAATAATTTTCCTGCATATTTATATATCGTTGCATGCGCGTTTGTCATTGGTGGAAACACCGTTGTAGTTCATCAGCAATCAATACCTTACGAAGTTCTGTCGTTTTAATATTTGCATCATCAGCCCTTTCAAAATAAATTCTTTAGGTTTACGTTTTATCTTGGGAAATAAAAAGAAGTCGCATGGTGCAAGATTAGTTTAGTTTCGAAATCATATTCGAAGATACACGTTACATTATAGGTAATAATAGAATTCGGGAAATCTGGATTTCACTTAACGTTATCCAAAATATCTGTGCAATTTGAAACTCGCGACTCCTTTTGATCCCGTGAGATTTTTAACAGCAAGTTTAGCACATACCTTTTACATATTTAAATTATTGTGCAATATTACTCTGACAGCTTACCTATTGATATTTGATACCTAAACAATCATTCGTAGCTCAAAGGTCTGTCTTTTATTATAATTTCTAGAACCTTTTGGGTGTTCTGGCATTCATCGCACTCAATTTCTTCTCAGCAGCAAACCACCTGTGCTATTCAAAACTCATGCACTTGAGATGTACAATTCTTTGTATGCAACAAGTTTCAGTAGTACTTGTGCTAAATTTTACTAAAAACTTATTATTCAATTTCGAAGTTTAACAAAATTTTTGGCAAAACAATACAACTACAATAATTCATCACAAATTGTAATAATTTTAAATTTTAACTGCTGACGGTTGAAACTTCACACATAACCGCGTAGTTGTTGTTGGCAGGCGATGACCCAAATCAAGACCATTTGTTAGGTATCGCTATTTAATTGTCGTACCTTGTATCTGTGTATCTGTGTAATCTGATACAGCTAAACTTTGTTATAACGAAAACGACAACAATACAAATAACTGTTTCAATGATATCTGTTACACATAATACCCGGAAATTTTAAAACACAGAAAATTAGAATAATCTAAAATGAAATTTTTAACAGCACATACATCAGATCCCTGAGTAAAATTATGGTATCATAAGAAAATGTTCCTAAAGCAAATTTTTCTATTATAATATGTCAAGTGTTCTAGTTTTGTCTATAAACGATAATTTAAAATGGGTAGCTTAAATAAATAGGTACAATATAGACTATATACCTTAATTTAGACAAATAATCCATTTTAAGGTATTTCTAAATTTCTAGTATTTTGTTTCATTAACATGTTCTGATACCAATTTTATACTTCCACCAACACACCGCAATATATAATTTTAAAAATGAAGCAAGACCATTTTAATTTTACCGCTTTTAGTTTTAATTTATGTAGTATTTAATTTTTAACAATTGTAATAGATATGAATATAAGTACAGTATAACTCTGTTATATTGAACCCGTGATATAACGAATTATCGCATATAACGAACAAAACTCAAGTCCCAAACTGATTTGCATTTATTAACGTACATTATGCGATTGATTTTAACGAACGCATTTATAACGAACGCTTTAAGTACTGCAAATTGAATTTTACGATCTTTTACAATGAACCTAACTTGAAAAGACTAATTTTGAGAATTAATCAACTTGCATTAAATAAATATATGTAAATACTGATAAAGGAGTTTTAAAATACGCGTCAAGAATTCCGTCATGTAAAGCTTATCGCTCATTTTAAATTCACACCAACTTATACGTCGTTTTATGCTTATATAAAGTTATCTTTAAATGAGATACGTTGCTTTACCATTTCGAGATTCGCCGAGGATGTTTAAGGACCACCAAAATTGTCAAACGTTTAATAAAACTTTCATAAAGTTTGTTGCTTACTTAATCGCAACGTGACACTGCATAGCGTGGAAAAAATATTGCATGGGATTTATTTCATGTTTTCGAAAGTACATCCATTTATTTCTTCAGTGCTGCAAGATGAAGAGAATCAATAGGAATTGTAAAAGTAAAATCGTAAAATCCCCTGCAAAGAATTTCACTTCGGCACGCTTCGAACTGTTGAACTTTTGGTAATTTAGTTGGCCTTTGGTCACCTTCTGTATCTCATACATTTAAATAAGCGACGAACTTACTTCTCCGCTTCCTGATGCAATACAAAGCATGCCTAAGAAAATTTATTTGCACGTGATTCTACACAAATCTGCGCTCGGTTTTAATTTGTTGCTTGTATAAGTGCATTAACGAACATTTTCAATGGTTTTGTTGCAATGAACGATCGCTTATAACGAACAAAATACTTGGAATTTCTAAGTTCGTTATAATAGAGTTATATATTACAGAAATCCTACAAATTTTAATCTCTGCTAATATCTAAAAAATCGAAGCCGGCCCTGTCTATTTTACTAGAAAATTTCCTTACAACTTATCACACATTCATGATGTTATCTTTGATAGCATCATGGATGCCAAGTTCCGTCTAATACTCATTAACTCATTAAGGTATGTTAGACACTCGTAATTAACATGTATAAAAATTACTCAGTTCTCACATTAGAAAATTGAAATAAGCTATCATCTATTTCAAATTTCTAAAATGTTACTTTAAGTAGAAATTACCTAA
>JAHWXV010172780.1:0-11962 GCA_024586415.1 Phrixothrix hirtus
AATATTTAATAATCAAATTTATCATTATATTTATTTATTTGCTTTATTTTCTTTGTTGATCATTTATTTAACATATTATCCTATTTAAATAAACTTATATTTTTAACCTTGACATTGTTGTATTTGTTCGATACAGATAAGGGATTAAGTTAAAATCCTTAGATAAACCATAAGTGTCATTGTATTCTCCAGAAACTGAGAGTGCTACTGTTATAAGTATAGTTGTTGTGAGCCGTGCCCCACAAATAAATAAAGGACCGCTCGACTGACCAAAAATTCTGATAATTATATCAATTAAAAAGCACGACTACGCAATACCATTGGTTGAAATTTGAAATGTAGTGAACGCCATTGAACAAACAACCCCCAAAAGTTAATAAAAAGCCTAGCACCAAAAACAACGATGTCCTCTCCTCGAGGTCCTGCATGGTTCTAGTAATCATCGAGTATAGTGATTTTAATCAATACAAGAAGTGCTTCAAGAGACCCGACGTGCAAGTTCATCGTAATGTTGTAACTAGAGAAGGGACTGCCTGAATTTCGGTCAGTTCTACTCATTAATTTGAGGGCAAATAGCGCCGTTCTACTTATAAAAAGAAAAACAACGTGATCTACTTACACAGATCCAGCAAGTGAAATCCACCAGGCTACTGATAAACCAAAGGGGAAGAACATCCAACTACAAACAAAGTAGTAAACACAGTTTCAATTAACCGTTAGTGTATAAATAAAGTCGGTAGCTTAGCTTAGGCATTTCATAGACGATTAGTTAGAAATTTCAAAAACAGTTAATTAAATTTTTAGATTTTAGAATAAAAGCCATTCACAAATTATATAGACTAGGGAAAGCAAACAATTTACCTGAGTAAATAACATTGACCTTCAAATACGGTAATTTTGCACCCTTATTTATACAAAGGCATATTTGTAAAACGATTAATATTAATAAACCCTTACCGTAAAATTATTTGTAGACTTTATAAATTTTAATCATTAAGTATTTATTGACGACCATATCAATCGAAAAATATTAATTTTAACTTTCCTCGATTATTAATTGATAAATAGAAAACTATTAAACATTTTCCAATTTTATTATTTGATGTATATACACTTGATATTAATTCATTATAATAAATATTTGTTTGCAATTTATGTTATTTGTTCAAGAGATAAAGACTGAAATTAGAGATACAAAAGTAGTAACAGGTAAAAGATTATTCAAGGTTGTCCATCCATAAAGGGCAAGCTACTATAAAATGAGCCTAGTGGTCGTTGACCCCCCAAATTAAAGTTATAAATAAACCGTAACTGCTCCCTAAAAATAATTGATAAAATGTCAATAAAAGCCGGCACCACCAACAAGATACAATTGTTTACATTTAAATCTAAAATATACTTCGTGACATAGAAATTGCAAACCAAGGAGTAGGAATTTCTTAATTAAAGGTGGTACGTCTGTTGGGCTGACATTAGGTAATAATTGATTAACTTTTGAGATCAAGTGGTATTGTGATAACGTCACATTTGACGGTTGTTATGATTTTTTGCTAACTTTTTCGGTCTATGTTTTTCGTATGATTTTTTGTTATTTTTCATTGTTAATTAGCATTATTTTGGTTGTTGTTCTTTTGTTAACGTGTTTTGTTTGTTTGATCACGCCTAGAGTACGGCAACGAGGATATTACCGTCAATTAAGCGAATTTGGCAGAGGTAGAATTATTGGTTTGCGCGAAGCTGGTTTTTCATTTGGGGAAATTGCTAACCGTATAAATTGAAATCGGTCTACTGCAATGTAGTGTGTCATGCATGGTTTGAAGATGGCCATCGTAAAAGAGGGACTGGCGCTTCAAGAAGAACGAATGAGCGTCAAAATCGTCACTTAATACAACTAACATTTAGAGAACGATTTTCCTCTACTCAGGCAGTTGGTGACCAATGGTTTGGTGACGAATGTTGCTTTGTAACCCTTACAATAGTTTATCGTAGAATCCGTAGTTGTGGGTTAACATTATCGTCCGCCATTTGTGCTTCTTCTGACTGCAGAACATTGTCAGCAACGGTTACAATGGTGCAAGGAACGATCTCATTGGAATCTTGAATGGCGTCGTGTTGTCTTTAGTGACGAATCTAGATTTTGTTTAGGAATGCGCGACAGTCGGATGAGAGTCACAAGAAGACGGAGTGTACGACGGAATCTTCGATTTACAGTTTAGAGGGACGTACACCGCACTGTGGGTGTTATAGTTTGAGGTGCGATTACTTATGGCAGCAAGTTTCCCTTGGTGTTCATTCGAGGAAACACGACATCACAACGATATATTGCGAAGGTGGTTGGAACACATACTTACAAATGCTCGAAGATCCATTATTCCAGCAAGATAATGCACGCCCACATGTAGCAAGGTTTTCCTTGAACTTCTTTGAGCATGCCCAGATTCATCTTTTGTCCTGACTTCCAAGACCTCTAGATCTTTCTCCCATTGAACATGTATGGGACTTAACGGGTAGAATAGAAGTTTGTGAAATTTGCAGCGTCCTTCTTTAACTTTGGAGGGCTTGAGACATGAGGTGCAACTTGCATGCGAGGCAATGCCCCAAGATGGGAAAAACCACCTTAATAAATCAATGCCTCGGCGTGTAAATGAATGTGTAAATCAGAGAGGCCGCACCACACATTATTAACAATTTTTATAAAATTTTGTTTAACTAATAAAGATTTTCCTTCCAAATTTTGATCATTTGTTACTATAACATAGGTGAATATTCCTACCAAATTTCATCCGGAAATTCCAACCGCTTCTTGGTGTTGCAATTTCTATGTCACTAAGTATAGTATCAC
The DNA here is from genome assembly GCA_024586415.1 of Phrixothrix hirtus. NCBI lineage: Eukaryota > Metazoa > Arthropoda > Insecta > Coleoptera > Phengodidae > Phrixothrix > Phrixothrix hirtus. Next base: position 2,843 of record JAHWXV010172780.1, read on the forward strand.
GGTACAAATTAGCAGTACGGAATAAATTAGGACAAGACTCTGGAAGGTGGCGAGTCCTTGATACCGTATCCGCACCACATGATACATAATAATAAGGACGCCATCTACTCTGAAATTATCTTTTGAAATTCGTATAGTTTCCTCCAAAAAAATGCTGTAATCAGATCAATTAGATAAAATTACTGGATAGACACGTACTTGCAAACTTACATATTTGCATTTGCACCCAGATCACGTCGGAGGGTAGGGGTGGGGTAGACTACCTAAAAAAGCTCAGGGATTCAAGCATAATAGACAAAAAATTTATAGAAGAAAATCAACAATAACACAAGAATACAATTCAATTAAAACTCAATGGTGAAGACTTCATCACACTGTGTATACTATTCCTTAATCTTCTTCGTGATAATAATTTTTGCGTTCGCCATGTATACAAGTGACAAAAATGAATCCCTTTTTATCTAAAATAACCTATTACTACATAAATGAATAGCGGTAAGTTTACACAGAATCAAATTATAAATAATATCTTGTTTCATACAAATCGCCAAGTTATTTAAATTCCTAAAGTTGTATGAATTATAAATTAACCAAAAACGCAAGTGAGAAAACGCTTGCACAAATTAGATATTGTACGTATTGATTTGGTGTTACGTCACTAAAGCAGTGATTATAAAAATGTGAATATAAAGACAGCAATTCTTCCGAATTGCCGGCTGGCTAGTCGAGATGGTGTGCATCTAAACTCTATTAACGCTAACCGACAATAACTACTCATTTATATACAGGAGAAGTCAAAAAGGTTACCTCTTGTTTATCAATCTACCGCATTGTGTCTACACGGACACTTTTGATATTAGCTTAATTACTATCCACAGCTATGCTACACCTCGAAGAAGCTAAGAACATTTATCGCATTACACTGGTTGTTCAATAAGTTTTGTCGTTCGATAAGAAAAACCCGATCTTATGATTTTAAATACACTTTATTATTCAATATATTCTCCATGAAATTCAATACACTTGTTCCTGAAATCTTCTAATTTATGGATTCCATCCCCGAAGTGAGAATTCGGAAGACTCGCAATACGCTTCTACGGCTGCTATCACCTCTTTGTTCGATAAAAATCGTTTCCCACGCATGAATTTTTTGATAAGTGAGAACAACGGAAGTCAGAGGGAGCTAAATCTGGCGAATAAGCTGCACTTTGCAACAATTCGTACTTTAATTCACTGATTTTCGCGATGGTTTTATGAGCTGTGTGAGAGGGTGCGTTGCCTTGAAGAAAAATGATTTTTTTCTTCTGTAAATCAGGTCTTTTCTGACGAATTTTTACATCCAGCTGGTCCAAAAGGTTACAATAATAATCTAAGATTATTGTTTTGCCAGTTTGAAGGTAATCCATGAACAAAATTTCTTTTGCATTGTAACAGTTCCTTTTTGTTCTTTAACATTTTTGAGTAATTGAGTATCACTGATTTGATTTTAGATCAACTAGATTTGTCGTTTACGTTTACTTTCGCACTTTTGACTTTTGGACACGTTTTGGGTTGCCTACCTTCATCTCCTGTGAATTTTATTCGCAAGCTTTGTTATTTGTGCTCATCGCGTTTGCGCGTGCCATCAAGGTTTTCGGTGTTGGTTCGTCGTGGAAAACGCACGCTGCTATTTCGCTCCGTCTTATTTCAACGACTTTTTGGATAAAACACCTACATTGTTAGGGTGAGTAGGAATCCCTTGGTTGTGGGTAAGGTTGGTTGATAGATTTTTTTTTGTTTATTTATAGTGTTTTAAGTATGTGATTTAAGATGCCCGTTGCGTTTGTAAAATCGACTACTTCTGGATAAGCTCTAGGTTACACTTTGGAAGGCTCCTGTCGCCTTGGTCGACCTACTGCTTCTCCACACTATAGCCGCCCTTTATTTTACCTTTCTACGGCCCTAGTGCGGCGACCAGTGGTTTTGCGAAGGAGCGCCCGTTCCGCAGCTTCGTGACGATGAATTTTGTATATTAAGGGTAGAATCTGCTTCCTCCGAAAGCTTCTACATCCAGGTTAGTTTATCTTTTCTTTCTCATGGGTATCCGCCGAAGATGGCGAAATTCCATTACGTTTTGAGACCTGCGAATTACTGCTTTGCGTTCTGATATTTACTTTTCATATTCCATACTACAGAAATATTAGCTATAATTATTCACTATAGTTATTTGATTTTGCCTATATATGTTTTACTAGTAATTTTGAAATAAGGGTTAATTGTTCTATAATAGGAAGTTCGTTCCTAAAGGTAATAATTTGCTACATGTATTCGACGCTCGATGCTCTTAGAGCGAGCGTGGCCTGAAGCCGCCCGGCGATCGCTATGATCGCGCGGCCCCGTTTACGGCTTCCTTCAATATTAATTTGCTTCAGTATCTTAACTTATTACTTCACTATATTTTTAAATTCATAATTTATGTAAGGACGTTCTTGGATGAACCAAATTTAATTAACTACGTGCGAAATTAAATAATTGATTTATTTTATTAAAAGTAAAGCCGCACATCACTGCAGTGACGTCCGACGGACGAGATACTTCGTTTAATTATTAATTCCTTTGGATAGAATTTTAACTTTAGTAGATGCTGTACATCTAATTTAAATTATAGAAATCAAGTTCACGAACACCTTAAATTTATCTTTTTTTTTCAAATCCTATACTATTTCAATTCTACATTTTGTCTTGTTTTGTGCTGTCGAAACATATGTGGGATAACATCGCATGATATTGTAACTTTGTAGCGCCCACGTGTTATCTTAAACCTGAGGTTCTCAATACATTCTGTTAACTGTAAATTTTACTAGCTAAGTTTATTCATGCATGTAGTTCTCAAAAGTTCCCCGAATTTTGATTAATATGTTTTATTGGAAGATTATTTTGAATTGTACGTTTCAATTTACTGTTCGTTGTTTTCTGAAACGGAATAAACAGATTCTATCCTCATTTTGATCTTTCTTTTTCTTTATATACTGTTGTGTCTTAATTGATTTCTTTTACAGGTTATCTACGAATATTTTTACAAATATTTTTTTGCACAGCCTTAGGCCTGCGAAGCAGAATAGTTACGAGTAATTTTAAGTCCAGCATTTATGGCCGAAATAATCTACGACGTTTTCACTCTTGTGCGTCCAGATTTACACTAGCATTTCCAATTACAAGTCTGTGGCGCCCATCTCCTTTTCTTTCTTTAGGCATTTCAGGTTGCTTCTTACGTGAGCTCGTACAAGTTTCGGAACCGTCAACGCTCGTCAGCACCGATTCCGGGATTTCCTTCTACGATAGGGTAAGCGAAGCTTGCACACGCCAGTCTCGATGATTTTTTTGACAGCCGTAGCAGCTGTCTTCTTTTTCAGATAACTACACCGCCTTGCCTAGTCTCCGCGGCTCTAGGGCCGGCCGGATATTTTTCTTTGTTTTGTCGTGAAGCGGGATCCTTCTAGTGAAGAGCGAAATAGCATCCCAAAAAACTAACTAATATTTTCTTGGCCGATTTGTAGATACACCACTCCTTAGTCACTTATTTTGATTTAGGATCATAGTGGTAGACCCAAGTCTTATCCATAGTGATGAAATGACGCATATCCTTTCTAAAATGCTCCAAATGTTGTTGAGAAAGTCGCATTCGAATGTGTTTTTGTCCCATTGTTAGCGAATGCGGCACCTATTGTGTACACAGCTTTCTGAAACCCAAAGCTTCAGCCAGAAAATTGCTCACACTGCCTAATTAGATCCCTAGGGCTTCTACTAAATGCCTCTCGGTTAATCGACGATCTTCAAAAATCATATCCTGCATTTATGCTATGATTTCTGGTGTTGATGCACTTTTTGGACGTTCACTCACGTGGATAGCCTTTAAGACTTGTACGACCACGTTTAAATTCAGTAACCCATCTTTCTACTGCTCCAATTGAAGGCAAAGAGTCCTTATATACTTTTAACAATCGTTCATGAATTTGTTTTTGTACTACACCATCTAAAAATAAAAATTTTATCACTGCACGATATTCAATTTTTCCATTGTAAAACAATACTATGACATGTCACCTTTGAACAGCTGTAAATATACGACTGAGTTGACAGATCTACATAAAACTTCACACGTGTTCATAAAACAGTAGTACCATCTTTAGAAAAATAAAACAACGAACCTAATAGCGTCATCTCTTATCGAACGACAAAACTTATTAAACAACCTATTATCAGGATAGGTCGTCAATCTTGGCAACTATGACAAATCAGTGCCGTTCGCAGTTTTTTGATCTGGGCCAACTCTATATGGCGTTAAAACGTTGTATTATTGTCAATTCGTGACCGGCTTTACTGTAGTTATCCTGCTAGCTTATCCAGTCGCCCAAAGTAAGTTGTTCGTGTCGGAACGTCATTTTAGCACGTGACAGCATCATTAGCACTTTGCTATACTTTTTCGCAGACTATGTCGACAGTTTACTAGATGTGTACTACATGTAATGGTGCAATTGGGTTGTTGCCAATTGCATATCAAAGAAGTGGGTTGATAGCAGAAGCTAACTGTTCTTCTGTATTTGACCAACAGAATTGTTAATGGGAGTTGGTATGCTAGTAAAGATTTATTAAAAAGTGACAATTTCATTACCAGGCAGCGGATTTTTTAATTTATGCTCGTACACACTCGGACATACATTTGAAGACTTAAATTACGCAGTTGCAAAACGTACTCTTTACAATATTCAAATAGGTGCGACCGAGACGTTGAACACTTTCACTGTTGATGATTTCAAGCACTTCTATCAAAAAAATATTTAAAAATTTAATTTTAATTACTTTCTCGTAAACATAATTTGCTAATTTAATTAAAATTCAATTTCATAGTTCTACAATTCGTGTTTATTCCTTGTCAAAATTTCTTTAAATTATTTAAAAACACTTTCCATTGGCCAGCCTTGATATCAAGCTGAAATTCTCCGAACCTTTTTTGATTCTTCTACTTTATGACGCACACTAATTATGATCGTATTACTGCTATTACAACTACAAGCGTTTATATATTATTTGCAATGTACTTCTTGATGGCATCCTAATTTAATCGCACCTAAGTATTCATTGATATATTTGTTTTATACAGAGTGTAAGGATATTAGTCTACGTTCTTGTAACATGTAATAAATGACATCAATACAAGCAAAAGAGTATTATGCAACAATAGTCCAAATCCTAACGGTTTTGCTGAAAAAAATTAGTAAACGTCAATACTTTGTCGCGGCAGAATTCAACAACGGAAGTAGACCAGGAAATAGTTCTTATTATACACAACAAAACATTTAATACAATTTTTCTAAAAGCTAACGGTTAAGCCATAATTTAATAAAACATATTATATAAAAGTCTAAATTCTAATAAACAGGAAACATGGTAACTTTGTAAATTGGGCAAGCTCGGCATTCGTAAACAGATCAAATACTTTTTTTGGAACACCCAAATAAATACGACTTAACAGATGGTCGTAAATATTGTTGTACGTTAAAGAAAGCATTTTGTTGTTCATTCAGGACTTATTACTTTCGTTACAGAAGACATTTTTTACTGTATTTATAATTAAACAGAAGGATTTTCTACTAGTATTACGAGTACTTGACAACATCAAGGTGTTGATCGTAAAGCGCACTTCGTCTTAGTAGCATCGATTTTAAAATCGTAAAGTCTTGTTTTTTTTAATCAAAGTAAAGGATAAATTATTATTACGTTGAAAGTAGCACTTAATGCAGGTTTAACACGGCGATCGTTATCTAAATAGTAAACCAATCTTATCGCCGTTTAAATTTTGGAGAAACATAGAGTTGTTCTAACCACGATTGTTAATATAAATTTAAGACTGTATATATTTAACTATTCTCCTTCTTCGGTTGTAGTTGGTGACAAAAGTTTTATTAATTGGCCCTGAGATTAATGTGGCAGAATTCATGTATTGTGTTTAATTTTGGTTTTATACAAAACGCAATTCTTACTAAAATTGTTAGTTTGAATTAAGTAATAGGAGATTTTGTTTTAACAGTAAAAATTATAGGCAACGGCATTCTGTTTTCGAAATTAAGATTGGTAACGTACTTTTTCTTGTTACTGTTTAAACCCTCAATAGCCTTTATAAGCTATGACCCTAAACAATGGTTTCTGCATATCCGCCAGCAATAAAATTGCTCCAGTTGCAGGAAATTATTTACATAACAGAATATGGGTCAATGCAAGGTTGCCAAAGTGTAATCATTTTAATTGGCAATATCTAGCTAACTATTGCAGACAGCGAAAAAGGTTTTACTAGCTTTTCTGCTCTATTATTTCCTACCACCTGTTATAGGAACGTACACTGCTCTCTTTACATCCTGTATATGCGAAATAACGTGTCGTCTTAGTTTGAACGGTAGTTGTTTTTCCAACACTAAAATAAATTTTCTGTGCAATTTGCTTTTAATGTCTTTTACTTTAGACGAAAAACGGCAAATAAAAGCAAATTTAGATCAACAATGCATTTTTTAATATTCTGGTTTTGGAGAAAATTTTATTTGACTGCTTATGCTTATACATAATATGTTATTTTTGCACTTACAAAAAGACAATTCAATTTCGTTTAGAATTCGTAAAATGGACGACAATTGGTGTGGATGGCTTGTTGGTCGAAAAATGTATGAATGAGACACTGTTACGATGACTTTTTTCCTAAGTAAATTTTTCTAGGATTTAAAGTCATTCAGAAAGTTAGAGCACCAGTAGTGTAAAGAACAATTGAAAATAACACTAAGTTAAATGTTCAGTATAAATAACGTGTGTTCAAAAAGTCGCTCGCTATTAATATATGAGGTGCGAAAAATCATTGTTTTCTGTGGAAAGCACCAAGCCAAACGTGAATAGACATCGGCTGTAAACGATCATAGGACTGTGCAACGTTTTTTTCTACTTTTACTGTAGCTTAAGCATTTATTTTCATATAAGTTAGATAATTCAATTTTAAATTATGCACATAATTTCTATGGATTAGTCTTCACTGCTAACGTAATTAACTTTTTGAACGCCCTGTACATTACCATTGAAAAACTAATTAGATGTTATTTTTTCGTAAAATAAATTCATTATTTGCAGTAATAGCTGTTGATACACATATTCATTAACAAGGACACTTTGATTCCCATTTATATAACATCTTCTAAATAATGAAAATAAATGGGTACAATAATTTGCAGCAGAGATAAAAGAGATATTTGTCAATTTTACAGCTAAGTATTCATAACAAAAAATTTCATACACAATGCGCTCTATTGTTTGAAATGATAAACAATCCATTAATTTTATTATACGCCCACACAATGAATTTGATATAAGAACGCTGCGCCACAAATTTATTGCCTAGATGCTTCATTGTTGATCATTTTGCCTCTATTAATGTTATTGTAGTTATAAATTATACCACTTGTATTAAATAACAATATTTCATACAAACATCGATTCTCCTTAAAATTATTCATACTTAACAGACTCTTCACAAGTATTAAAATATTAAACACATTTTATTATCGTTTAAAAGTTGACAAAACAATACCAATTATTATAGTATGCATTCCATTACTTTCTTTGATAGCTGGTTATGCCTTTTAAATTTAATTTTATGCTGAGCGGGACTGATTAAATATTTTTTGTATAATTGAGCGCTTTTGTTTACTTACTAACGTTGTTTTTAAAGAAGTCAATTGATACTGTCATCCTAGGACTATAAGTTTCAATTTTATAAATTTTTCAATATTGTCATTATCGATGTAGAACAGCAGTGTCAACCACGCAATTGTTAAATTCGTTTACATGTCTTGGGTAATTTGATTTCTTGTCGTACGGTCTCTGTCCTCGACTTACAAAGGAATGCCGCGAAGTGTCTCCCGCCGATTCTGATAAAACTTTGGATATAGATTCTTTGAGTGAAAATACGGGAAACATATTTTATTATATCTACTACAAGACCCGTTTAAGGGGGGAAAATCACCGTCAAAGTTTTACGTTTTTCTGTTTTTCGGTAAATAACTCGAAAACTAAGCTCATAGAAAAATAACCTAAATTGACGCTATATCTATCGTTCTTTTACCCTAGTTATACAATTTTTTTGAAATCCTAGTCAAACCACCCCTCCAACTCCAATTTAGAAGTTATCTCGTAATCCTGTATTACAACTGGCATAACATTTTCGATAGAAATTCTACACACTAAAATAAGAATAAAGAGTTTCAGGGTTTTTTTATTGTTATTATATAAGAGGTTGAAATGGATCTCGAATTTTCGAATTTCACCCAATATATTTCATTACTTATTGCCATTATAAAAACATTACATCAGATAGTTTCATGTTGTTTGTATTACGCAATACTATAACACTTTTCACCCCCGAGAAGAAGTCAAAATGTACTGCACCGATTTCTTTGAAACCTGAAAAATTTCGTAGAAAAAATTAAAACACCCATAATTTATATGTTTTAGATTAAACTTATAAAATTTATACCTAAATTTTACCGTAGCCATGTTTACCAATCGCGAAAAGAATATTTTTAAGCAGCTACCGTAGTAATCTATATTTGGATCAATACAGTTGTAGAGCATTGGCGCATAAAGCCAAAGGTCCTGGGATCGAACCCCAGTCGAGGAATGCATTTTTCTAAATATTTTCAAATATCTAAAAATATACATAAATCTTTATAATTATATTAATTTAAGTACAAAAATAATTTTCCTTTATATATTTGAATATTTTCACAGATTGTGTCTTTAAAATCAAACTACACTCTTCCAGCGGTGTGAAACTTACAAATCTGTAGGCTCATCATTGGTTGAATAAATGTGTCTGTTTCGCATTACTAATATATGTATATGTATAATTTAGAAGGATTCATTTGTCTACTGTTGTTAGTTCCCTTGATAGCTCAGTGGTAGAGCATTGACGCGTAAAGCCAAAGGTCCTGGGATCGAGCCCCAATCGAGGAATAAATCTTTCTAAATATTTTTAAATATCTAAAAATATACATATATATATATATATATATATATATATATATATATATATATATATATATATAT
>JAHWXV010172795.1:0-10152 GCA_024586415.1 Phrixothrix hirtus
TAATAGTTGTTATTATTTTCTACTAACTCGCTACTTTTGTTTTAATTGTATAGTACCATTTAGGTTGTAACCTGTAGGTATTAATGATTAAATAAATAAAAAAAAAACGGGACAATTTCTATCAACTGACTAAACACGTCATTCATAATTAATAAGCAAATTTTCAGTCAAGCATTTCGTGTTTTCTGTTAAATCAAATAATTCCAAAATAGCATCAAAAAACGAATTAATTCGGTATTACTTATATTTAAAAATATCGAAAAATAATATACATTCTCAATAAATTTAAAAATAAACAAGATATATTGGGAGTTGATCGCCAGAACTATGGCATGCGAAGCGAAAATCTTACCACTGCGTTATTACCATAAGTTAATTGTATACTTAGTTTGTGGATATTTGTACATATTATTCTTTAAACGGTAATATTTTCTATTTCATAAGTATTTTACAGTTTTCAAAATCTTGACTAAAGAATTTGGAAAAGTAGCAATTGCGTTTTTCCTTAGATATTGTGCTCGCAATCGTTATCCTAACAAACTATGCCCATAGTTTTAGGAATATTACTTATTACGCACTAAGTTCCGTAAAATTACAAGATTTGACTTTGGTACATAGCAGTCATGATCTTTACCTTGTAAAGATGCTTAGAAATCTTACCGCGCATAGTTTTTATAAAAAATTACTTATTGCGCAATAACGTAGGTAAAGGTGAATGGAGCACTTCCATAACTTATTACCAACAATGGTTAGGTTGTATACAAACTAACAGTAAATGATGTCACATTCTTTAACAGCCCATCAAAAAATACCAAGTTCTGACCGACTAACGAGTCATTCGCAATAATTAAATAAATTTCAGTTGATCACTTGATAGAGATTAAATTCGCATACAAGAATACAATACTACAATAGCATCATTGAATAAGGGAGTGTCTGAAATTGTAAAGCAATATAAATCTTAGTGAAATTGTTCGTAATTTCAGGAAGGCTGTAACTATGGCCAAGGAATGATATACATAATATCGTATAAATGACGAAATGTCTTGTCTTGCATCTCTGCTTAAAGATGTTTGGCAGCTATTTGAAGTCGGACAGCGCAAGAGCTCGGACCGGTTTGGGTTATAAGACATACCCTTTCCTAATTTTCACAACCTAAACTACCGTCAAAATCGTTTTCAGCCTTCCTAAAGTGATGTAAGCAAGAGCGCTACTAGCTCTCGAACACTAAATTTACACTAAATAACGTTACGAGCTTTAATATCTCGTCAAAATTAGCTAATTTCTAGAACTGACTTACGCGTCATTCGTAATTAATAAACAAATTTTCATTCGAGCATCAAAAAACGAACTAATTCAGAAAGGTTGTAACTATGGCCAAGGAATGACATGCATAACATCGTTTAAATGACGAAAAGTCATGTCTTGCATCACTGATTAGCCAGAAAAGTTGTGTGGCAGCCATTTCAAGTCAGGCATTCAGACATTGCAAAAGCACAGGCCGGTTTGGACCACAAATAATCTATGGTTTGCACTGCCAGACATGCCTTTTCCTAATTTTCACAACCTAAACTACTCATTTTCAACCTTCCTAAAATGACTTATGCAAAAGCGTTACTAGCTCTCGGACTAAATTAAAATAAATGACGTCGCGTGATTTAATAGACGGTCGAAATATGCAAATTTCCAAAAACTGATAAGGTGTCATTCGCAATTAATAAACAGATTTTCAGTTGAGCATTTGCTGTTTTCTGTTAAATCAAATAATAGGAAACACTATCAAAAATGAATTCATCAAGTATTACATTTATTTAAAGAATTATCCAAAAGTAACGCATTCGTAATACATTTAAGAAAAAGATAATACCTATTTGTGACTTGAGCGCGAGACCTTTAAAATACGAAGCGAATATATTACCATTACGTTACAGCTGAATATGTAATTTATTCTTTGGTGTTGCGTATTTATATATTACCAACTTTTTAAGCAGTATTATTTTCTATTCAATAAATATTTTACAGCTATTTAATAAAATTACAGGTTTAGTTTTGGTTCTGAAAACTCCTTTTCATATACCTACATACATATATAGATGCATACATACATATTGCTATGCTTCCTTCCTTTTTGTGTTGCCGCTACGCTACCTACATTAACTGTTTACTTAGTAACGGGTTTAACGGACTGCACGCCACCTAAAAGATAAATAAATTTTCTGAAAGTACCAACTTACTTTAGTTTGCCCGATTAACTATGAAACTCTTTAAAAAAATTAAATACTTAGGGTCACGCCTTCTTACCAACTCCTTGACTTGTAGTACTCAGCAGCCCTCGTTTGCGTACAGCTACAATTCTATAAAGATTATACAAAACTTTCGTTGCTTTACGTAATTTAAGAAACGATTCTGACATTTCTAAATACAAACTTTAATCTAAGGAATTTTATTTTATTCTCAATTCAAATAATATTAAACTCTTAAACTTTGCTGTTCGCAAGTATGCTAGACTCTCGTCTTTGTCCTAAAATTATCGTATATCTGTCAATATTAGCATAAGTGTCAAATAATGACACTAAAAAAACTGGGATTAATTAACAAAACTCAAACATTTATTAAAATTAATATAAATTCAAATTCTTCAAATTTGCAACTATGCAGAACAATTAACAAAGACTCAAATAAATAGTGAAACCAAGTACTTAGATTTCCGCAAACCAATCTAAATTACTGTAGTGGCACTAGCTTTCTATATAAATTACACCAATTGAAATTACAAAAACGGCGTCTGACCACTATCTTTATTAATGTTTTTAATTATCAACTGCACCCTAAACTAACAGTTTGGCCAAAAAGTTAATTTAAAAAATGTCTTACGTGTATCCAATTCGCTTTTATGCCTTTCTTACTCTGCCAATCTTCCTGGACGCTTTTCTTTCTTGTGGCGTTGTCTAATTTTTCCTTCTTCCTCTAATCTACATTCTTTCTCTATACTTCCTCTTTCTTAATACTTCTACACCCTTCCTCAATGGTATTCCGCCTAGATTCTCTTATAACGCCGTATCTTTTTCAGAACGAGATTTTCCACGTCTGACATCTCGGCGGGTTTAACAAAAGATAAATTGTTTATTATTTTCCTGTAAACTTTGATTTTTTCTTAGAAAAACTCCAATAGCAACCATAGAACGCCTCGTCATTGGATGACGCCTTTTATTTACCTTCTTTGAGTTAGACCACAGTCTTGCTTTTATTGATTTAATGTCTATCTAAATATTTTCTTATGTAATATGATTATGACAGTAAATTTAATTATTTATCTGCCTAGTTACTATATTTAAAATTTTGAAATTAATTTAATCTTAAGATGTAGGGATTTTATTTATTGGCTGACATTAAGCTAAATAAACTAATTTTGACAATTTGATAACTTCAGGTTTATTTATCTTTCAAGATGTTTTTATTTTAAATAAAAATGACGTTGCCTAAATTGTAGGTGTAAATTTTAATAAAGTTCCTTTGATGTAATTTTGTATATTAGCTAAGCGATCGCTCCGGTATAATATAATTTACGCAAATCGCCGTTAATTGACCAAATTGGACACAGCAATATGTATGTATGAACATACATGTTCATAGATTTTAATTCTTCATTATTGAGAAATTTGAGTAGTAAAGTTTTTACTTCAGTAATAAGGTTGTCGTTCACATTTGCACGTTTTGAAAAACCTTTTAGTCATAAAATTGCAACTGCATGTATGTATGTACTGTTAAGTACGTAACCTTACACACACACACACACACACACACACACACACACACATACCCACACACACACACTCACACGCACGCACGCACGAACGCACGCACCCACACACACACACACCCACACACACACACACACACACACACACACACACACACACACACAGACACACGCACACGCACACACACACACATACACACGTGCACGCACGCACGCATGCATGCACGCACGCACGCACGCACGAACGTAAAAATGGGTTTTCAAGTCATGTCGGAGCAGGCGATTTTTATTGTAATTGTGATGGAATTTCTCTAAAACGGGGCGATATGATACTTGTTAGACGTTAGACGTCCAACAGAAAATGAAGTAAATTTTTTGACATATACTGACTATGGTCCATGCCCTCATTGCCCTGGCTTTATGTTGAAGAAACACCTGTGGTTTTATGTTATAATTAATTGCATTCGTAAACAACAAAACAATGATGAGGGTAACCGACATGTAATTGGCGAAAGTAATGCAATTCTCAATAATGCTTTTGGTAGAGAATTTAGTTCCGAGTTTACTACTAATATAATTTCGAAGCTCCGCAATGATAACATCGGAAACTACTTCCAACAAGATAACCTAATTTTAAAGTTTGGTGCAATGATGTTTGAAAAATATGGAACAGCGCAATGCGAATTGATAAGACAGCAAATGAGACAACTTGGCCGACTAATATTAAAAGTAAGAGAAACTAAACACTGTAACAAGTGTCTCTCTGATTTACTTACTCCATTGACAGTTGATATGATAATAAGATGTGCCAAATTATTATGTGGAAGTTTTCAAAGTTTAGAGAAGAGACCGGAATTTGGAGTACCTTAGTAAGCTCTCAAATTAGGGTATTCGCTAAGAAAATGTACTTCAATTCAAAGAGGTTGTGCCTTAAGAGCTGGAAATTTGAAAAGTAACGAAACGCTCCAGTCTTTGCTCAGTTTACTGGATTTAGAATGGAATACTAGAACCTCTTCCAGTGCTCTGGCAACAATGTATAATCGAAAAATTAATGCTACACAATTAGTACCGTTGACTTCCGATCTTGTTAAATTCAGTATGCACGTTTATTAAGAAATAGCAAAAGCAAAAGAAATACTATCAAAGTGTAGTACTTCACAAAATTTTAATCTCTTAGTTTCCATAGTTTTAGTCAAAATTGTTCTTTTTAGTAAAAGGAGATCTGGAGAAGCATCCCGCATGCTTCTAACAAACTATTCTTCTCGATCAAAATGGTCAGAACGATGCGCACGGGAATTAAAACAGTCTTTAACGTCTTTCGAGCAGAAATTATCCCAGCGTATGTGCATTGTAGGGGTAAAAGACGTCAAAAAGTTGCAATATTATTAACGAAAGAAATTAAGGAAGCAATAGACACACTAATCAGTTCAAGAAAAACAGCTGAAATCTCTACAAATAATCCCTATGTTTCTTCTCATACTGACGACAAATTATCGCATAAGAGGGGACATAATTGCCTTCGAAAAATTTGTTCATAAGCAAATTTAGAACGTCCTGAACTTATTACCAGTACAAAATTAAGAAAATACATCGCAACTATATGTCAAGTCTTCAATTTATCAGAAAATGGGTATGACTGGTTGGCGAGGCACTTAGTCCATGAGATCCGAGGTCATCGGGAATTGTATCGTCTTCATGAAAGCGCAGTCGAGCTTACTAAAATTAGCCAATTATTAATTGCTATTGATAAAGGTCAAGTAAATGCATTTTCAGGAAATTGATTTGCAAGGTATATTTTACGTAAATCCTTATTTATGCAACATTCAGACTTTTAATTTAATTAAAATCGTGCTTGCTTGTGTATTCTATTGCAGTTTAAAACTGTACCTACATTAAGTATTCTAAAAATAGAACAAATAAATAAATTCATGCATAGTCATACAGACAAAAGAATATAATGTTAACTTTCTAAATTATTAGGTAATTTCTTCAAAACAACGAGAAGTAGCACATCTACTCTTACGTTTATGTTGGTGAAATAATTATTTTGTGGGCTTGATAGCTTTTTTAAATGTTTCCTGCACCATTTATAATAAATTATTACTCTTCAGTTTACTTGTATATAAAATATCATTCTACATATTAAGAGTGCTACTCTTTTGGAGTTATCCGTTTTTATATCCTAACTTTGCTTACTACATAAATAACTTGAATCATAATATTAATAAATTACAGACTTGCCACCAATACAAGAGGTGGATGAAGATAGCGATGAATATATTAATTACGACGAAGATGAAATAGCAGATAAGAATTCTTGGAAAAATTTATTTAATGTTAAAGATTTGGATCGAGTATGTAACATTGAGGCTGCATCAAGTATGTATAATTTTGACTTAAAATCTTAAAACGTTGTACAGTAGGAGTGGCATACTATGTTCACAGTTAATGGACCCAACCGTTTAATATAGTCAAAAATGAAGATTACATTAACAGACGTGCCTATTGTAATTTTGCGGATACTGGAATCAACAGTTTAATGTTGTGAAAATATGATTGTCAAAAGTGATCACATTATACGATGGCTACTGTATTTACTTTGATATATTAAGATAAAAATCCTATTAATTAAACAATTGTATATGAGAATTTTTTCTCATTTATATTTCTAACTAATAACTTATTTTAATGTTGATTAATGTCATTCATTACCTTAATTTTTTAACTTTGTCTTCAATTTGCAGGAAAAATACTCGTAAAGAACCAAATAAAACTATGATAAAGAAATGTCCTTGGTCGACTCAAGTAAAAGAAGTTGTTTTTAGAACTTTCAAATCCTTAATAAAAAAAATCAATTTTGCCGGATAAAGCAGACTGCAAGAAATGCACTGATGAGAATCCAGAGTTAGTCGGTAGAGGTGGACTGATATTAAATTCTGTATTAAGAGTTACCTGACTAAATTAAAAAGAGCAGCGTTGGTAATTACATCATGAAGATTTCAAATAATGGGAAAATAGATTATCTTCATTTTTAACAACACTGAGCTTTTTATTATAAAGGGTATAAGCAACAATTTTAAACAAATTTAGTTTTAAACAAAATTTATAATATTTATATTTTAGATTGTTTTGGTGGTGAAAGAACTCACGTACTAAACTTCACTGCAAAAATAACTGCATCTAGTTTAGCATATAATAGAAAAACCAAATAAGTTTCACACAGTATATTGCTGTTTTTTTAAAACTTAAAAAATGTTGTTTAATCCCTTTTAGCAACTTGTGATTTAATTATTAAACGCAATTAATTAACTTTGTAATTTGTACCAATAGTTTTCATTTCAAGTGTTATTTTACTATTTGTTGTCATTTTTCACAAGGGGACATTACATCCAGCATATTGGGGATCAGTAGGCCGATTTTTTAATGATTCTAGAACTCAAAAAACATCTGTTATATTTTTTTTAATGCTCTTGGTTTTTAAGTTATGAATTTTAGAAATCGTATCTTAAAGAAGTGATTTATTAATAAGCGTGTTAAGTATATTTACATAAAAGTCTCAGTGATGTAATGAGCAAGTTTCTTGCTTTCTAACTTGCTATAAGGGGTTCACATCTGTACTAAGCACAATTTATTTTAAATTTATTATTTCATTTAATAATACCTGTTTTTAATTCATTTTAATAATATTATTTATTCTTAACGTATATAGTAGACATCTTCGAAGGTATTCCTTTAATTGAACTGTTTTGAGAATTATAAAGGTTAATTAGTTATATTTACATCAACATGAATGCAAATTTCAATTGAAAGAAATTAATATAATTTAGAAGTCACTATTATACAGTAAATATATTTAATTAACCTTATAATTCTAAAACAGTTTAATTAAAGAAATATTTTTGAAGATGTATACTGTTAGGTTAACTAAAAATTAGTATAAATACAGGTATTACAAATAATATCACTGTAATATAATTATAAAACACAATTAATTGAACTAATTAATGTAGAAAAATTTAGTGTAAGGTGTATGTGAACCCCAGATAGCAAATTCAAAAGCGAGAAGTTTGCTCACTACCATGGAGTCTTATGTATATAAGTACTTAACATGCTGGTTAATAATTATTACTTATCTACGATATAATATTGTTAAAAATTCATAGATTGAAAACCAAAAGGCATTAACGAAATACCACAACAGATGTGTTTTTGGGTTCTAGAATCACTAAAAATATTGGCAACCCGATTCTTAATAAGCTGAATAGGATGCTCCCTTGTCAGTATAGAATTATAAATGATTTAACTGATTATAATAAGTATAATAAAACAAAATTCCACAATTTTCTTTTTTTTTGTGATACCTATATTAAATTGCCTAAAAGTAGTATACAAAGTAACCCTCTGGAAAGTTTCTCGGTGAGGGGTAAGAGCGGTGCGGGGGGGATCCCAATAACCCGTCAGAAGCGGGGAAGAATGCGGGGCAGGCCCTCCTGGAGTTTTCCAAGAGGGAGATGCAGGAGTACGTTTACGGCGGATGCGTCAAGAATGGAATACGAGTACGTAAATGGCCATGTTCGAGTGTGCAAGTAGTCGTGTGCGCATGTCTGTAAAGAAGTAGTTTTCCGCGAGTTGATTAGAGTGAGCTCTAAGAGTCGGTTGATCAATAGGGTGAGAAGGATGAAATATTGTAAGTAAAAGGGGCGTGCCTGAATGAAATATGGCCGCCAGTAAGTAATAAAGAGGCGTGTCTTGTTAGTAAGAACAAAATGGTGCACCGACATTTATTTAAATATGAAGTAAGAACAAAATGGCGCGCTGTCATGTATTAAAAATATAAATTAGTATAAATGGCCGCCGCTAGTAAGTAAGTAAGTAAGTAATAAAGAAGCGTGTCTTGTTAGTAGTAGTAAGAACAAAATGGCGCACTGACATGTATTTAAAATATGAAGTAAGAACAAAATGGCGCGCGGTCATGTATGAAAAGTTAAAGTTAGAAAGAGAGAAGGGCAAGAGTGAGAGTAAGCGTAAGTGTAAGAGAGTAAAGAAGAAGAATAATAAAATGGCGTGCCGTGCCAGCGAACGATTACATGATGCATTATAAGTGCTGAAAATTGAACATTATAAAGCTGCAAAGTACTTATGTAAAATGCCGGGGGGTGCGAACGGGCGCGCATTAGCAATCGCTTTTTCCGTTTAGTTGCGCTGGCTAGTGCGCGCACTTAAACGAATTACACTGATAGTTTGATTGATTAATTGATAGAGACAGTGTTATTGTTTTAAACTAACTAACTAATTAATAAACGATTTTTAAAAATTGGGGTTTATGGTTAATTTCATTTAAAAGACAATTAGGACATCTTAGAGTTAGAAAATTTAATACAAGATGAATTTAGTAGCTTTTTGTTTTATTTTACATAACAAACAACGAGAAAATATTTAAAGAAATCGAAATTTTAAAAATGCAAGTTTCGTATACTTTTATTATTAGCCATTTAGTATAAAACGGAATAAACAAGTCGTCAAAAAATGTATTTTTAGATATATTAAGAATTAAAATGGTTAAATTTATTAAAGTTCACTTTTCTTAAATTATCGGCGAATTTGTACTGTAGAAAATCTTTAAGTGCAAGTTGCGTATTTTTTATTAAACAGCTATTTAGTAAAGGGTTAAATTTATTAAAGTTTCACTTTTAAAATTATTGACTTTTAAATTATCGACGAATTTGCACTGTAGCAATTTTAAATGAAAGTTGAGCATATTTTTATTAACAGCTATTTAGTAAAGGTTTCAATTTATTAAAGTTTCACTTTTAAAATTATCGACTTTTAAATTATCGGCGAATTTGTACTGTAGAAATTTTAAATGCAAGTTGCTCGTCCTTTAGTGGCCATTATTTCACGTAACACAACAAATATTTAAATTGCGCATCTTTTAACCAATAAAAAAAATAAAATAAAAATATGTAGTTACCGATTCGCGTACACACATAAGACATTTAACAAAAGATAATTATAAATGCAAATATATTTAACATTTGGGTTGATATAAATATGTATATTAAAGTAGATTGATGTTAACTCGGCAAAATTCAAATTTAAACTGTAAAAATGAAATATATATAACTTAGAAGTAAAGTATTCTTCTAGAAGAAGCCCTTGTAAGGAATTTGAAACACATGGTAGTTAAAATAGGGGATTGATGAGTGTTCTTCTACCTCAACATGTTCCCATGCATTTTTTGTTAAACTGACTATAATAATATTGCTTTCAGGGGAAACAAATTTATACGGAGTGGATTATATGATTAACATAATTGATAGACTGCTTACGTTATTTCAACTGAAAAAATAGTTATATCTAATAACCGTTTTTAATGTGTAAAGATTAGATTT
>JAHWXV010172796.1:0-13876 GCA_024586415.1 Phrixothrix hirtus
GAACGCGAGAAGGACGGAGGAAAGTTTGATACCATCCGTTATAAAATAAAAATCTATGTAAAATTAAAATAATAGACTGACTGAATTACATGCTAATTTACTAAGTGGGCACGTGCCCTTGTACCCTTTAGAACGAGCTGCCACTGCTATTTAGTAAGGGAAAATATCGCTTATGAACACGCCGAGCATATTATTAGACACCATAATTAATAAGTAAACGATTACGTGTTCTAACATTAGAAATTTAAATAAACTATCGTTTAGTTTAAATTTCTAAGTAAATTTTGCTGTAATATAAAATAACCAGTAATATTAAGTTTTAAACTAAGTTTCACAAATTATAAAAATTTAAAAGTTCCCGTAATAAACAAATCGCCCGTGAGTTTTTAACTTTGTATAAAAAAATAAAACTTCAAAGCCTTGGGATTTAAGTAGAATTATTCAGTGAAATGTTTTGCATAAAATCTCTTACAGTAAAGACACCGCCAAAAGGGAAGCACCTTTTGCCGTTCATAAAAAGCAACCAGGGCCTAGGCTGTAAAATGCAAAGGAAAACAACCTGGATTTGAACAGAAATTTAACGTTTGTTACTTCAAACATGAAACCAAAAATTTTGAAATCTGGAATCAGCCATTGGATATAAATTACAGGCATGGAATGTCCGAATGTTAATATAAGATCACCTTATCTTATCTCTTCTTGTGCGAGTGAGTATTGCTGGTGAATCAATCAAGCGAAGCCAAGTTGTAAGGTCCGTTGAAATAAGAAAATATAAATGATCTTATTCTGTGACGTATGTGTGGGTTGTGGCATCATTAAGCTGAAGTATACATATCCACGTAAATTAAATTTTTTTAAGTCAAGAAGAAAATACAATCCAATGGCCATAGGCGCAATCTTAAGAGAAGACCGCGAGTTTGATTTGGATACCTTTAAAGGGACGTAAATCCTTTTAAAGACAGCTGACCTTGAATTTGAATAGTCAGAAGGAAGTCTAATATTTAAACATCGAAAACAATACCGACGAAAAATAAACCGCAAGTGTATTTATCAACCTTTTAGAAACGTACATTGAACAAAGGCAAAGTGCTTCAGGTTAGTTAATTAAATTTTAAAATAAAATTCTGTTTTAATTTGAAACATAGTTTTAAAGAACCAGAAGTTCTTTCTCTGATGCATATATATAAAATGCAGTAAATTCTTGTTTACTAGCTGTCATTAACTTGCAAAGAGAAACGACCTAAGGGTTTGTAAACAATACATGTTTCTTTAGGAATTGTGTACTTAATCTTTAAGTGTGAACATTGTTGACTTATTATTCTATTTAATTTGAATTTTCAATAAATGTACAGATCGTAAAGCTTTGTTCTTACTTGGTGAAATATAAATAAGTTATTAATTAAACTTATTTGGTGAGATCGCTAGGGTGACTAACGCAAACATTTGTCTAGACCAATTATGCAGCAGGTTCTTAGCAGGTAACAGTAAATTGTAAATATTAGAATCCATTATACGGAAGGGTTTTTAATACTGAACTGGCTGGTAAAGATAGTTATAGTTAGAACTAGTTTATGTACATCATTTTAAAACTAAACAAAGATCACGTAACTAAAGTACCTATTCAAGCAATTAATTGTAAGTGCTTATAACTGCCCAACGAAGCAGAAAACAATATATACATAAATTAATTAGCGACTACACTTTTTATTTATAAATATTTAACTATATCAAGTCAAACACCGTCTTCCATCTCTTGCAATCAGTACAGAAACACTGCTGTATGTTTGAATAATGTAATAATCTTAGCAACGGTAAGTGCAATAGATTACATAGTGCATATGATAAATTACTGCGCCAGTTCGAATTGCGCACTTGTACTTTGGTCACAAATTATAGAATCATCAGCACAGTTTTTAGCGATACAACTCTTTTGCGGCTTAGTTTTTACCTTGTCCCGAAATTTATATTCACGCGTAATGAGAGAAATTAATAGTGACATAAATAAATTTAAAATAATTACATGTAGAGATATAATTGTTGAGCATTTAATGATTCGTATGTTATACGAAAATAACTTTTCGAGCTTTGTTGCAATGGGTTTGAATCTATTGCAGTTAAGCTGCCGAAATAAAAAGCTTTATTTAGCAATAGAGCAATTACTAGTGGCATTTTACTGAAAATTTAACTAGGTTAGGGATAATAAATACAAAATGTGACAAAATTGATGCAACTTTGAATATAAATCTTGATAAAGAGTAAAATTTTCTAAGAATACTGAATACAATTATACATTGGAAATATTGTAAGCATAGTTATACAAGTAATTTGCAGTGTACGTTGTTGCTTGCCTAGTTATTTGCAAGCCATATAAATTCTGCCGGCCATGCTAACTTCCTACGCTAAAAGTGTGTTTGTAATTGAACATTATTTCGAATCTTATTTTCTTTTAGGTGTTCAAACCAGTTTACACATAAAATTTTCAAGTTTTACAATTTTAAACAAACCCATTACATCTAGAATATAAACCATATTGAAAGTACTAATGGCGTACATGAGAAATACATACTAATCGCCATTCAGTTTTAAATAAGATCAATTTGGAGCGGACTATTCAGCACTTACTCCGATCGCATCGCTAACTTCATATACTTTGTTGGGTATTTAAATACTGTAAATATATTCAAATACAGTAGCTGTGATATTCTTCTTACAGGGAAAGTTCCCCCAGTGCCTCCTTCCGATTTTGATGAAGTTTGAATATGTTTTACACAACTAAACTACAAGAAACTCATATTTCTTTTTATCTGCGGTCATTCGGTTTTGCGGAATAAAAATCACTCCTAAAGTTTGACCTGTTTTGTACGGTATTGCCGGTTTCACATAGAAGAAGGAGGCCAATTTCAATGAAACGAACTGTAGAATGTTTTCTATAATGAGGAACTAAAACATGAATTGTTCATGCTTGTAACTTACTGTCGGGGCGAAGTGGTCTCTGGGAAAAATTGAAAGTGGAAAACATACCCCAATTATATAGGACTACTTTTGAAAAATTGTAAGCGCACTGAAAATCCTACGACTCGGTTGCTTATTTGTAAACACCCGCTATATAGTATCGCGCTATAATAATTAAATCCGATTTGCAAAATACCAATACCAATAGGCATGAGAACTGAAACTTTACAACTTATTCATGGAGTTAACTGCCTAGTGCGACGTTTCCTAACGTACAGTTCTTATGTAAATTTATATACCTATACGAAGTTAAACATAAACAAAAACAGCTATAACAAAATTCGACGGTCTTATTGTCAAATATGCTATATCCTACCTCGTAATTAAAATACGTACTTATTCCGTTGATACCGATAAATAACACACGTCCAACATCCTGAACTGTACACTGAACCAATTATATTTTGCACCTAAGAGTAATCGCAGATAGTTTCTTTTTACGCTATTGCATCGAATCTTAGAGTATGTATTAGTAGATAGAACATTCAATCCACTGCAGGTATAGATTAAGTTTTAGCATTGGATTTATAAATATTGTACATATAAATGAAAATGTTTTACATAAATATATGAATTAAAATGCACAATGGATTTAATTGAACGAATAGGTAAACAGAACACTTAGGTTCTTATATAAATCGAAGAGGTTAAATTACGAAATCAAATAAGTAGCAAAGAAATCGAGCAAACTATGTATAAATACAATACGCTCCAAATAAACAAAGCTTTCCTAGACACAGTATATACAGTTTGTTGCAAAGTTCAATACACAAAATAAGTGTAATTTATATACAATCACAACAAAAAGTACAGTTTACTTAGGAATTATAATACTATATATAAATAACACGCATACGTCGAAAGAATTTGAAGTCAACGTAGAACTAGTAGACATTTCTAAAGTAAATATTCTCACACTTCGAAAATTCATCTAACATGATGGAAGCTGTCAGTTTGTGTATTAAAAATAAAGGAACACTTTCAATATTTTCCGTTTATTTATTATAAAAGCTTTTAAACGCTTCAATTGAATGCGTGAATTTTAAAACACCTTGTACCATTTAATTTTACTACTTGTCTAAAAACTTATATTCATACTTAATTATGATTTATTACATTTTTTCCCAACTTAATACTAATTAAGCACTTCAAAGATTAATTTGTTCAATTAAAATGCCAGAACTTAATTCCATCATTTACCAATAATAAATACATATCGCTTGACATTTAGGTTCTACTCATAATTCAATATTTGGCATATATCCCTACCAAGAATGTTTTAAAGTTATTCGTACATATACGTTTAAATATTACATATTACATATTACAATTGTGAAATAATTTGTTTGCTGTTTAAAATAGCCATTGACGAGGTAATAAAGTTAATGAAAAAACATTAAATTTAATGTAATTATTGAGGCAAACCTGACCCTAGACCCTTGAATAAGAAGGTATTTAGATATAAAAAGCATTGGAATAACTCTTCATAAGGTATGGTTTAAACTTAATCCGACGTAGTTGTATCAAAAATTAAACACTCGATTCCACTTTAGCACCTTTTCGTCTGCAAACGCATTAGTATTAATACCTTTAAGCAACTCTAGTGATTTATGTTACAATTTGGTACGAAATTTAATAACTTTTTTGATACCTCGGTGGTTCGATAATCTCCAATCCTAGAAATGACAATCATAATTAAAGCATTCGATGACCTACAACTTTTTCTATTTATGATACATGTAATAAAATTATTTTTCGATCTTAAACTATTTAATTTTATAAAAGCATTACACGAATTATTAATCTTTGGGTGGGAATAAATTTAGTTTACTAGTTTAAATATCCAGGGTGTATTTAAGCATCTAAAGTATACTTTAAGGGATGATTCCTTGTTAAATTTGAGGCCACTTTAAGAGTAGTATACCATATGACTCTCTGGACAGGGTATTGGGCGGGGAGCTGTAGCTGCGAGGAAGGGAGGTAGATTTTTACATAATCCTGACAGTTATTTTTAGCGCATTGCCATATGAAAGTAAAATAACAGTAAGTCGGAGATGTATAATGTATTATTGCGAAAAAAAAAGATACAGAGTAGGGGCATGTCAGCTAGCAGTGAACTTTTCAAGTTTTGATCGGAGTGGACTCGAAGGGTACGGTTATAGTGGATTAGAAAGGATGGAATTTGTAAAGGTGGGAACATGGTGTATCTAATTCAGGAAGTAAGTAGGCGTGGCTAATGGAAGAATGGCCTCACGTTAGTAGTAAATATGTCACAAGACGGAATCGAAATAACGCATGTTGCAGAATTACCAGTGTTTAAAAATGGACAGGAAAACTACAGTGGAGCGAGGCGTGGTTATTCTGTAGTGTAAAGCTAAACACCGTCAGGAAAATAAGTCTAAATCAGTAAATATGGGCGCCACTGCTTTGAAGACCCCTGCAGATAGATAATATTCGAAGAACACCCTGTATATCACGATATAAATTGACCTTACCTTTTAAAACGGAAAACAGATGCTAACGCTACTGCAGTAACGGGATTGAAAACTGAAAGAAAAGATTCTTATGCTAAAGATGCCTCTTTACTTAATATTACTCTGTATATAAAATCAAAGAACTGATGTTGACTAAAATTGGATTACCTACACTGTTATTTGTAAAATTGAAAGCCTGCTGTGCATTGAATAAAATAACTAAGGGCTGGTTTCAAAATGGACCACCCTGTATATAATTTAATTGATAAGTTTAACTTTAACTCGGAAATAAATAAGTTAGGACCTAAATTTGCAAACTACTAATTCACTTCTGCACGCGCACTGTATGGCTAAAATAGTACTCTAGGTCATATTTAATTAAATGAAAATAAAATTCGGAGCACAAGAACATATTTATATTAAACGGTTGGTTCTCACAAGATTACACAAATACATACAAGTTCAAATCAACGAATAAGAGGTGAAGCACACTTACATTCTAAATAAACAATAAGACCTTAGTTAACGTAAAACTAGGCTCCTCAGTAATTTTTGACGCAAAACTCAGCTAATTATTACAGCTGATAATTTTTAGGAATGAAGGAAACTAATTGCTAAAAGAAAATGAGCTCTAGGTTATTCCTAGCGATAAAACAATATTTACAGACAAGAATTGGCAAAATAATGAATAAATAAAATGGGTACACCAGGGTATATTAACTATGTTGCAGGTAAAATGAATAATTAAACGTAAATGGAAATATATCTTACAAACAGTTACATACTTAGAATCTAAATTATAAAATACTTTACTAAATTGAATCTGATTTACGGCTACACTAAGGCTGTAATTTATTTATTTCCGGATTGTTCAGATCAAACACGCTATCTCTTGTAATTAAATTTGTTACTTTTGCACAGCTAAAAATAGATCGGCGGTGACTGCGCAACCTTGGATGATTGCAAAGATTTGTACCGGTAATTCTTTCTTGCCGAATTCAGGTCGAACGAAGAAAGGACAAAAAATATATAAAACACTTACAGGTGGATGTTCGGATCGTGTTCGAGAAGTGGATCACCCTTCCATTTTTAAGAACGATAACCCCTTTTTCAGGTGGAACGATGCATATTGGTAATGACCGCCATTTCGGTTAAAAAGAACAAATTCCGATCATTCGGTAATTTCTGCTATAGGCCGCTAACCCCAACAGATTTTTAAATTCTTTAACGAAAGCCCAGTATTTTCCTAAAACAAAGAATCATAGTCACCCCCGAACAACACTGATTGCTTTTACACGTCTTTTCTTAAGCGTGGTTTGATCAGAACTCCCCACGCGTTCGTTATATCTTCCCCTTGTAGGCAACGTCGATAGTCAAATGCTACTTTGCACGTATCCCTTTTCTGACGACGCAAGAACCTTATACTAGATCCATTAATCCAATTTCCCGGATAAATATTGCATTAGTGTCTGCTTTAACGGAGTACATTATTTACTTTGATTGTTACTAACTCCTAT
Source organism: Phrixothrix hirtus (assembly GCA_024586415.1). Lineage (NCBI taxonomy): Eukaryota > Metazoa > Arthropoda > Insecta > Coleoptera > Phengodidae > Phrixothrix > Phrixothrix hirtus. The sequence continues at coordinate 7,004 of JAHWXV010172796.1, forward strand.
TTTTATAAATCTACGTTCTATATTTGGCCCTTTAAAAATGTAAAATTTAACCAACTGTGATGCATTGTACCATCGTGCTGACGTAATGTTTTCACAGCTGCAACAAACTTTGCATTTATATGGGATTTAAGAAGTTGCATTAATTTCTATATTCTACGAGATACATTGAAATAGATTACTAGAAAGGCAGATTATGCTTAAATAAAAATGTTTTTAACGATTTAAGATTTGAATTGTATTCTTAATTAAAATACTATCAATAGATAATATAATTCGTAAAGCATATTGATGTGTATTAATTTAAATAGCGTAAATGACACAAAAAAAATCAGCGAGAACTGACAAATAGTATGTAATAGCTAGTTTGTGGGAGTGTTTAGTTTGTTTGATATGATAGCATGTTAATCTATAAAATGACTCGCCGACAATTGAATAGTAGAATAGTAAGTTACAAAATGGGGAGCCGACAATTGAAGAATAGTAAAAAGCGAAATTATAAAATGGCGCGCCTTCATGTATGTATACATGTATGTGCGTAGTTAGTATGTACAAGCATATACATATATCGTAATTTGCATGTTATGATTGACTGATTACGCTAATGAGGGTAATAGTTGAATTTTAAAAATTATTTGCAGTAATATAGTAAGAGAGATAGCTAAATCGGAAAGTTGGTTAAATATGGAACGAGTGTGCAAGAGAATGATGGAAAACATATGTGAATATTTGAACAATTATTAAAGTGTTGTAATATGCTGATGTATTTCTTGATAGTATATGTATGTATGGGTGTGGGGGAAAAAGATGTGACTGAATGTACGAATATTAAATATGAGAATGGTGCAAATAACATGATAATGATTCGAAAAATGTTTCTACTTTGAATGTTATAGTTTTTATTTGGTTATTTTCATGGGCGAAAATTCATTATTTCATAGTTTAGTTTATGTGCATATTTTTTATTTATTTTAAAGGGTAAGAGCATCTAAAGTTTTAGATAAATGCGCCAGAATGATAACTTTAGAATTCTTACGTGTAGTTTTGCATTTATTAACAAGAGCATTTTAAGTTTAAAAATTAATTTCATATTTTACAAACTGAAACACGGCTGTTATAGATTTGAAAATAAATTTTATTATTAGGTTTAGCGCAAAGAAACTAGTATAGTTATTTCGCTTACTTGGATAAAACAATTTACATTTTTAAGCTCAAAGAATGAATTTTATATTTTACAAACCGAATACGGTTCTTATGAATTTGAAAATAAATTTTATTATTACGTTTAATGCAAAGAAACTAATAGCGTTTCCGATTTTATGCATTACACTAGTGCAGTGTACATCAGCTATTTTCTTTTTAAAATATTTTATAATTTTGTTTGTCTTCATACTATTATTTACAAACAAAAAGCAGCTAATATGCATCACAGCCGATACCAGTAAATTGAAAATGCCAAAAAATTGTAATTTAGTTGACTTAGATAAAACACTTTACGCTCATAAGTTGAAAAAGAATGAATTTTATATTTTAAAGACCGAACGTGATTGTTATGGATTAAAAATAAATTTTATTATTACGTTGGATGTGGATTTGAAAGTAAATCCTATTATTATGTTTAACACAAAGACACTAAAAGTGCAATTACGTTGACTTAGATAAAACAGTTTACGTTTTTAAGTTTCACAATTGTTTCGCTTTATTAACTTTTTAGAAAGAGTAACACCATCATCAGAAAAGAACTAAATGTCCCAATTTGAAGAAGTTAAAGAAATTCAAATTATGAAAAATTAGTTAGCTTACAAAATTATAAAACACAGTCCATTATACAAATAGATAATAAGAACACAATAAAACTTGTAAATTAACAATAACAGGAACAAGAAATAAATTATCGTAATAATTTGTAACAACGTGCGAGAAATAAGCATTACTTCAAGAAATAGGGTCAAGGGTTTTGTAAACAGTTTAATTAATAAACTGCCTATTGAATTACATCTTCTTGAATATAATTTCTGTGGACCAAGTACTAAATTAGATAAACGTGTGAAATGTCAGGATAAAGCAACCAATCAATTAGATGAAGCCTCTAACTAACATGATATAGCATATAGAGACAGCAATAACTTAAGTGAACATCGACAGGCAGATAAATTATTGCAAAAAATGCGTGGCAAGGTGTCACGTCAAAAGACCCTTCTATTGTTGAAGAGACTGCTGCATTTTCTGTTACCAGAATTATGAAAGTAAAGCGAAAAACAAGAACGGGATTTAACAACGGTAAAAAGAGCAAGAAGTTACGTAGAAGAACTCGTAAACTAATCAAATTTAAATCTGAAATACTTAAAGATACTAAGTTAGCATTCCGCGAAAGAAAACATAGAAATGTTAGCGGTAAAGCTATTTCCAGTTTAATAAGAACGGCTCTAAATATTTCTCGAACTGGAATTACAGAATCAGATGGAAGATAAAAGATACAAGTACCTTCTGTAATATCATTGCCTAAAACCAATGGAATAATTCCATTAATACCTTTATTTGTAGGACTTTCTGCACTCGGAGCATTAAGTGGCGGTGGAGCTGAAACTGCTAAAGGTGTAAGTGATTCAAAGGACACAAAAAAGGTTCAAGCAGAATCAAGTAGCCATAATAGTGATGGAAGCAATCGATATAGGAAAGAAAGGATGGGGTTTGTATTTAAACCATATAAGATGGGAACAGAGTTATACTTAAAATCTTATAATTTAGCTTTAAAAAACTAGCAAGATTACCCATGAAAGCATTAACTGATGTAGACTTGAGAAAATTTTCAAAGCAACAAATTTCAAATTTTAAAGGCGCTTTTATGCGTGATAAGTTACCAACCGCAAAACCCAAATTTAAAGAGACCGCAATTGTTAATTTAAATCAACAACCTGGAATAGGTAGTAATTGGGTAGCATATTGTAAACATGGAAATAAAGTATATTATTAGGATAGTTTTGGTGATTCGAGACCGCCTAAGGGAATTTATGCTTATTTTCAGGGATGAAAGGTATATTATAATTATCAGAGAGAACAGGATTTTAACACTTTCAATTGTTGACATCCATGTCTCAAATTTTTACAAGATACTTATAATGTAAGCTGATAATGTTACATAATAAGAGATAATTTCTAGAAACGACTTAGTGAATATGTCTATTACGTTCAGTTTAGAACGCGCAGGTAACATTTCAAGCTATGATTTTTATCTTCCAATTGAACTACCGCCAAATTGCAAATGTGTCTTAGCTCTAGTGAGATTTTACGGTTCTAATTCTGCTAGAAATACTACTAAGGGTAATAATAAACTACACTACATAAATAAAACAACAGTAGCAGGTGATAAACCAAAGAACAAGCTGAAGGAATTTTTATACAACATGGATCCTATGAAATTGATAAAATTAACCACTACCTACAAAAAGAATTCAGCAAGAGATATTTGAATAAATCTAACACTAAGGAATCAAATATTCAACAAATCTGTCAATTAACAGCCAATAACAATATTCTGCAATGTGTAATAAAAGCAAGTACGGCATTAATTTTGAACAGTCAGAAGGCATACCACGCACGCTAGGGTCTAGTTTAAAAATATTAGAACCTAGCTAGGAACATTTTTCTGATTTGAATGTGCAAATCTTGAATCATACTAACATACGCGTAGAATGTAATATAATAAATGGAGCATATAGAAACGGTAAAGAAGTTCGAGCATTATATGAGGTTGACATACCTGCTCGACTAGGAACACCGGCTAATCCACCATATTTGGAGTAAACATCAATCTTATCAGTAACATTACATTGAATTTGACAAATCAGAGACGTGAATTTATTGATCATGGAAACGAAAAGTTCCCTGTAAAACTCGAACTAAAAGAATACTAACATATTCAAATATTATAATATGGGGCTTAAATTGAGTAATAATTACCTTAATTCGAATAATCTGTTCAATTGCTTTTTACCAGTTAATGGGATTACACCTTCAACAGAGTGTTCAAAGTTTACGAACAAGAAGAAAAAGAAAAAGTCTCACGGACATCAATTTAGTATAGAGACACAGAACTTGGCTGAAAAACAGTTCTTAACTTCAATTGCTTTAATAGTTCTAAATTAATATTAATAAACATGAATGCAAATCCGCATATTTTTGAAAGTGTTAGTTTTGATGAATCAATTAGTAAATATGAAACTCACACTTATGTCCCGTTCGGTTCTAGAACTCATCGATTGTTCAATGAAATAGGAATTCCAATTAAAAGTCAAGATTTGATAACAGATGTATAAAATAGGATTAATAAAAGTTAATAACGAAGCAGGACCAGCTGCTGATAATAATGCGTTTACTTTAACAAACAACTTCCCCTGTTACCTGTTTGAAGAAATTCGATAAGAGCTTGCTTGACAGAGAGTATATAGGTTACCTGGAATAACAAGTGCAATCAAAGTTTATGTAACATAAATGCCAAATAATAATCAGACTTTAGGATTAGCAGCATGGACGACGCAAGAAAATTAACAACAACCTCAAGCACAACATGTAGTAAATAATCAAGACAAGAAATTCATACTATGCATTCCTCTAAAGCACATTTTCGGATTTGCAAAGATGTATAAGCGTCCGATTATTCCCAACAGGAGTTGATTTTGATCGCATCAAGATCACATATAGATTCTTACAAGAGTGCAAGGGTGAATTGTAATATTATTACATTAACAAACATTTGCTGGAAAGTTGCTCATATAACTCTAAATGATCAACCAAAAGCTAAACTACTCAAATCGCTTAATAAAAATTCAATTATATCAATGCTCTTGAGACAATGGGAACTGTACGAGTTACCTGCATTAAAGCAAACTAAAAACGTTATTTGGGCTATAAAGATTTAAATTATATTATAAAAACAGCGATGGATTCTAGTTGGTTTTCAAAAGAATCAAAAGTCCAATATAAGTGAATATGCATCTAAATTTCAATATCTTAACATTGCAAACCCGGCTCTTCATCTGTATTATGAAAAATATTCTTATTAACATATGCGATTAAATTTTAGTGAAGCCTAGCGAGATTTGAAAGGCTATAACGATTTTTAAAAATTCATTGTATTTCTTAGAAATTTAATACCTTTTCATATTATCGGTAAATCGAGTAATCGAAAGTACTTTCACCCTTAACTCTGAATAAAATAACTATGAAACTAAAAGCCCTAGATAAATGAAAATTTAAATATGAGGTCATAATTACCTTTTTATGCAAAATCAAAAATTTGGTTAAAATCGAATAACCGAAATTTTTGGTTTTTCGAAATTTTCTTGAAATCAGCTCTAACGATTTTTTTTAAACTTAGTATATTTCTTAGCTACCTAATTTAGTTTTATACTAATCAAGAAGTTTCTCTAATAAATCTTCGGAAATCGCGTAACCGGACGTGCTTGGAGTGCTAGTTGTGAACAACATACCTCAAAAACAAATCATCATATGAAAATCAAAAACTATATATAAGTTTTGTCTTCCGCACATGAGACCACAAGAATTTGGTTCAAATCGAATAACCGGAAGTGCCACTTTATTTTTGAGATATTTAGGTTTTTCCGATTTGCTCGAAAACTTTCTACAATTCTTATTCCTTGGATATCCTTTTATGCGTATTTAGAGCTTTTCCCGAAGAAATGCGATGAAGCGTATTATTAAAGAAAATCTCTGGAGTTAATCAGGGTGTTACGTGTCCAGTAACTTGGATGGGTGACCGTTACTATTATCGTTCAGAAAATAAGCATAAATAATATTTGAATCATTTGTGAACATTTACATATTTGTATATCTATGTATGTAAGAGAAAGTCACGTGTTGTCTCACACCAGATTTTTTATTATTGCTATTGGATTACAAATAATTTTCAATTATCATCTTAAACTAGATAGAGTAATGAAATAAAGTGTTTTCTGAAACGAAACGATAAAAGCGCGAAGACGTTAAGTGCTGAATCCGGTTAAAAGAGTGACCGCAATAAACAATTTTCGAATGATTGAATATAACTATTTATTCGTATAACAATAACGAATTTATAAATATTTATAATGTAAATTGTTACCAAAGTGTAAAAATCAAGTTAATTACATAAAATAGCTTAGAAATATCAAATATAAATAAAGTAGTCCATCAGAAACTGTCTAAAAAAATCATTTAAATTAATAATGAAAACCGTTGCAAAATATGTTCCATGCATTATAAGGCAGGCAGGCCAATGTGCCTTGTCGAAATTCTAAGAAATTCGATACTATACATACAAAATTTCACGTACGCCATAAATTACAGCTTAAATAATATCAATTAACCAAAATAAATCTGAAAAGCGTTGAGTTTATAAACAAACCGTTAGAAACAATAATTATTAAACTAATAAAAATATATTTCTTGTAAATTTAAATTTTAAAATATATGTAAACTGCTATATAGAAATGTTTATTATAATAACTAAGTTAATAACAATAATAATAAAAATTGAAGGTAGCTTTAAAAATTAAGTACATTGAGACCGTCAAAGGTGCCCAACAAAAAATTGAAAAACTCTTAATATTTTAAATTAAGTTTTAACTACTTTTTACATAAAATTGTATTTGAAAATGCTGGCAAATCATATAAATACGGGGATGTCGACAGGGAAAAATCATAGAGTGAACTTACTACTGCTCTAAAGCGCTCAGTTCCTTCTAAAGATTAACTATAAGTTTGTTGCTATATGATCAATCCGTCGCACTATGGAAAATCGAGGTCTGTTTCGGATCAAAAATCGATAACTTTTTTATTTCTAATGATAAAGTTGTGAAATTTTGCACAAATGTAAAG
>JAHWXV010172810.1:0-10534 GCA_024586415.1 Phrixothrix hirtus
TATTTCTCTTATATATATATATATATATATATATATATATATATATATATATATATATATATATCAAGTTAGCTTTTTAAATTTATATATTTCAGATGAGTATCTTATAAATGCATAATTTTTGACAAGTATTTAATACATATTAAAAACTTTCTGCATCGGCTGAGGATCGAACTGAGGACCTTGTACTTACATAACACATGCTCTAACAAACTGAGCTAGCAATGCCTACCGAAGAGGTATATAATTTTATACTTTTTCGATTTATCTGCTTCCATCACTGTTGCCACTTTCACTAAAAACAATTCACAGGTTTTGTTTCTACTTTAGGCAATGTTTAGATATTTTGATGTCACAAGTGAGTTCTATATTTCAATCTAACCTTTTTCTCAAGTACTTTCATTTCATAATAAACGAGTACTGTGTACTTATGTATGTATTTAATAAATTATTAGGGATAGATGTGTAGCTATGTACTTAATTGATGTAAACAATATAATTTGTTTTTGATGTTATTTGATTTCAGCATAAACAAAGTATAATTTAATATTTGAATGTCTATAAAGGCGAGACGCTATATAAAAAATTCTACCGGCGTATTATACAAATCACACCAACACGCAATTTTAACCTACAAATTCAGTAGTAGATCAAGTATCGCTATAGATAGTATTTGGCAAGGGGATAGCGGGGCCGGGTAGATGTAAACCGGGTGGAAAGGGGTAGGGTAAAGGGTAACCCCTGTAGGTTTTCCAAGAGTGAGATGCAAGAGCGTGTTTACCGAGAATGCGAGAAGGATTACAAGTAGGGTAAGGGGCGTGTCTCCAAGTGTAAATAAGCGTGTGGACGTGTCTGTAAAGATGCAGCGTTGTAGAGTGAGCTCGAAGAGAGGGGTGAATTATAGTGTGAGAAGGGTGGAATATAGTAAGTAAAAGGGGCGTGTCTGGATGAAAGATGGGCGCCAGTAAGTAATAAAGGGGCGTGTATTGTTAGTAAGAAAAAAATGGGGTGCCGACATGAATTAAAAATGTAAATGAGTTAAATGATGCACAGTTAGAAAACAAACAAAAAAATGACGCACCGCCATGTATTAAAAAATAAAGTTGGAAAGAGAGAAGAGTAAGAGTAGGAAGAAGAAGAACAAAATGGCGTGCCAACATGCATTATAAAATGACTCGCGTGCTGACAATTAAGTGTTAAAAATCGGCAAAGTACTTATGTAAAATGCGCGGGGCGCGCACTAGTAATCGCTTTTCTTCCGTTTAAATCCGCTCGCTAGGTCTCGCACTTAAACGAACTACGTTGATTGATTGATTGGTTGATAGATGAAGCTTTATTGTTGTAAACTAACTAACTAATGTGGTTTATCGTTAATTTCATTTAAAAGGCTTAATTTCTGATATGTCAGAGTTTGAAAATTTAATTTTTAGATAAGTTTGCATGAAAGAAAGAAGATTGGAATTGAAGTTTTAATCATTAAATTCTTACATATTATTATATATAAACCTATTTTGTGCTTTAACTTTACTAAACATAGGTGAAGTTTTATGCCACGAGATTACTTCATGAAAGTGGATAGCTGTTCTGCTTTTAGCGATATTTTTTGTCCGTTTTGCTTGTTTCAATAAGAGAGATAGGATGAAAATGTAAGATTTCTATATTTTAATAAGTAGTTTACTAAGTTACCTAGAATTATAATTTCCTCTCATCACCCTGCATAGCCTCGATCTACATTCTTATATGTTCGAAATGTAGCATCTGCAAACACGTGTTCAAGTTAACGGATAAGAATGAACAAGTTTGTTTTTCTTTGTCTAAGGTGGTAGATATACGCCTGCTATTAACATCTTCCCTCCTTGCCTCCCCTGTTTAACTTTATTATGGTGATGAAGTAAGGGCTATATGTGTTTGCATCATGACCAACACTGCTAGTTACTAGCATACGTTAGATAATTTCAGGGTCAAATTCATGTTCTACAGTTTTTTCAGTGAAATTTAATAAGTGTTTTAAGGTAAATAATAAAAAGTGGGAGAATAGTTGTTAGAAACGCTTAAGAGTTATTTAATATGAATTATTGTAAAGAAGCATCAGTGGTGGCAGCAACAACATTGGCAAATGAAAAGATTCGTGATGACTGCGTGAAAGAATACTTATTGGCAAACTTTAATGCTAATAAAATAGGAGATGCGTCCATTACTGCTGCTGCTGCAACTAATAATAAGAGGAACGAAGAGGTGAATAATCTGCATGATAACAATTATGATCACGTTTCTACTACTACTACTACTACAACTACTACTAACACGAGTGTTAAGGTTTACGGTGCCTATTATTATGATCAAATAAATAAACAGTTATTGTACACGCACCAAAGTGCTAGAGTTGAAGATCTGTTAAATTGTATTAGACATCAATTTCATGACTACAAATGTAACAATGTGCAACGTAAATACGCGGAAATTAGATTATGCGTTAGTTATGATTTGAATCCGATAATTTGGTTGGGTAACGTGAATTATCATGCTAAACGACGACAACAGCCAGCAGCTGCAGCAACAGGACGTCATTGTGTTGACCAAGAAAACTAATTAAGGCTAAAATAAACGATATCAAAGTACGTGTGAGAGAACGTGCTCAAGATTACGTGTTCTCTGTAATGATATCGGAATCTGTAATGTTTGTTTTAAGTGAAACCGCAGTCATCGCTGTTGAAGAGAAGTTGGAAAAAGGTGTGCGACAGTGCTTAAATTCTCTAGAAATGAAATTAATGAGCTATTCGCGCTAAATGATGTATTCGGTTACGAATTTGGAATGCTAATTAAATTGAAAATGTTATCGTATATAAGAACGTGCATTATTAGGTCATTCGTCATACTGAATTGGTCCGACGTCATGCAAACTGGAGCATTGTTAGCGTTGCATCCTAAATGTTGTAGCACAGTTACTACAATTCAAAATGATAATGACGATGAAGGTAGAGCTAGCAATGAACACGTAACTAAATGTAAACTGACCGATTTAGAGACTAAATTTATATCGTACGTACATAATGTAGTTGTATGTGAAAGAGTGTGCTAACATAATGCAGTACTTGTAAATATGTTAAATTTGTATGAAAACTATCTTGTAGAATTATTTAGAGATAACTTATACGCGGGATATTTTTAAGTAGGTATGTTGTTAGTTAGCGATGCATGGTAAAACGTTATTCTCGTTGTACTTACGTATGTATACATATTTACATAAATCAATATAATAAATACTTAAAGGTTTTTGGTTGTTATTATTTCGATATCTTGATCGTAAAAATATATATGCAAACAATCATGATAATGATGATGCTTATATTAGGAAAGTATAAATAGATACATTGGATGAGATAGTCTCAGAATGCTTCTTTACAACGAGAGAGAAGGAGTACATTTACGACTACTAGTACTAGTGGTCTAAAGATTAATTCGAGAAAGAGAAAAAGTGACGGCGGTTTTCTAAACAGTTTTTAATAAATTCCCTGTGGAATTATATTTACCTGGATATAATTCCTGCAGTCCGGGTACTAAATTAGAGAAACGCCTGAAACGACAAGATAATGAGGTTAATTAGTTTATTGAGGCTTGGAAAATACACGACACAGCGTATAAAGACAGTAATAATTTGAGTAATCGCCATTAGGCAGATAAAATATTGCAAGAAGGGGCGTGGCACCGTTTCAAATCAAAACAAGCTTCTATCGGTGAAAGAGCCGCTGAATTATCAGTAGCGGGAATTACGAAAGTAAAACGTAAAACTGGCATGGGTTTAAAAATGTATAAAAATAGTACGAAGCTGTGCAGAAGAACGAGAATAGGAACAAGGAAGAACAGAGGTAGAAAATAATTAAATTTAAATGTAATATTCTGAAGAATATCAATTTGGCCTTCCGCAGAAGAAAAGTAGAAATGTCAGCGACAAAGGTATTGGTAGTTTAATCAAAACGGCTTTAAATATCGCTCAAGCCGTAATTAAAGAGTCAGGCGGAAATTAAAACGTGTAAGTGCCTTCGGTCATACCGCTACCTAGAACCGGCGGTATAATTCCTTTGATACCTCTATTTGCCGGACTTTCTGCGATTGGAGCGTTAAGTGGTGGTGCCGCCAGGATTGCTAAAGCAGTAAACAATTTAAAGGGTGCAAAAAAGCAGCAAAAGGAATATAGTAGGTACAATACAATGATGGAAGCGATAGCCGTAGGAAAGAAAGGGCCCGATCGGTATTTAAAACCTTATAGGACAGGAAGCGCTCTTTACTTAAAACCTTACACTTCGGCTTTAAAAAACTAGTAAAGTTACCCCGGAGAGCTTTAACTGACGCTGACTTGATAAAATTTGCTAAGAAGCATATTTTGAACTTAAGAGGCGTCTTATGCGTGACAAGTTACGTATCACGAAACCTAAATTCAAAGAGAGCGGAATTATTAATTTAGTTGAACAATCTGGGGCTGATGGACACTGGGTGACGTATCGTAAAAATGGACATAAAGTGTACTATTATGACACTTTTGTCGATTTAGCGCCTCCTAAGGAAATCAAAGCTTATTTTCGGGGATATAAGATATATTATACCTATCATAGAGAGCAGAACTTTTAACACGTTCAATTGCGGCCATCTATGTCACTAATTTCTACTTGACATTTACAACGAGAGAACGAGAGGGAGAGAGCAAGAGAAAACGATGAGTAATAAACAATAGAACAGTTACTAGAAATGTCTTAGTCGATATGTCGATTACGACCAGTTTTGAGGGCATATGTAACACTGTAAGCTACGATATTTATCGTCCAATTGAATTATCACCGGGTCGAAAATACGTGCTAGCTCTAGTGGGCTTTTACGGTTGCAATTCGATACAAAATATTACTAACGGCAATTATAAGTTACATTACACGGTAATAGTAGAAACGGTGGGCGGTAAACAGAAAGAAAAAAAGCTGAACGAAATCTCTATGCCGCACGGTGCTTATGAAATTGACGAGATTAACGATTATTTACAAAAAGAGTTCGCCAAGAAATATTTGAATAAACTTTACGCATCTAAACAGTCTAGCGTCCAGCAAATCTTTCAATTAACTGACAATAATGATACATTGCAATGCGTAATAGAAACCAAGCACGGCATTGATTTGGAACAGTCTGGAATTATAGCACGCATGCTGTGGTTTAGCCCGAAAATACCGAAACCTAACGTAGAATATTTTTCCGGTTTGAACGTGCAAATTCTGAAACATGCCAACATACACGTAGAATTCAATATAATAAAGGGAGCGTATAAAAACGGCGAAAGAGTCCGAACGCTATACGAAATTGACATATCCGTCCCGCCTGGCTTTAGATTGAAGTAAACACAAATCGTATAAGTAACATTACGTTGAACTTGACCGATCAGAGAGGCGAATTTATCGATTTTTGACACGGAAAGTTCTCTGTACGGCTGGAATTAAAAGCAGTGTAATAAGTAAAAACTTGGAGAGAGAGAGAGATAGAGTGCGAGACAAGAAGAAGAAAGAAAGAATGAAAGAAGATGGGTATTAAGTTCAGTAATGACGAGTATAATTCAACTAATTTATTCAATTTCTTATCTGTCAATAGGAGAACATTTGAAGCGGACTCTCTAAAGATAAAGAAATAGAAAACATAACGTTCTCGACGACAACCACGTCAATTTAACGGAGAGAAATTAACTTTAGCTGAAAAGCAGTTTTTAACTTCGATTGGTCTAAAGGTACGAAACTAACATGAATAGGAACAAGAAAAGCAACGACTCTCTGAAATCATGAGTATAAATCTAAGCACTATTGAAAGTGTCAGTTATGCCGAATCAGTTAGTAAATATGAAGCTCATGCTTATTTACCGTTCGGATATATAACGTATAGACTATCGGACGAAATAAGAATTCAAATTCAAAGTCAGGATCTGATAACGTACACTCACAGTAGCTACGTTTATATAGAAGGATCAATTATGGCTAACAATGAAGCAGAACGCGGAGCTGCTGGTGCCCCCGCCGGCGCCGTTGACAATTCATTTACTTTAACGAATAACTTTCCTTGATTCCTGTTCGAAGAAATTAGATATGAACTAGCCAAATAGAAAGTGGACCTATGCAGGCTACCAGGCGTGATAAGTACCATCAAATGTTACGTAACTTACACGCCAAATGACGATGATGCTTTGGCTTTAACCGCATGGATGACGCAAAGAAATCAACAGCCACCGCAAGTCTAGCATGTCGTCGATAATCAGGAATTAATTTTAGACAGAGCGAGATCGCATTTGGATTCTTACAAGAGCGCAAACGTAAATTGCAACGTCACGTTAATGAACCTCAACTGGAAAGTCGCCCATATAGCTCTAAACGATCAGTCGAAAGTTAAACTGCTCAAGTCGCTTCGCACAAATTTAACTATTTCGATGCCCTTCAGACAATGGTAACTCTGCGAGTTACCTGCATTGAAGCAAACCAAAAGCGATATTTGGCCCATAAAGACGTCGCTTTGACTATAAAAGCCTCGATGGATTCTGGTCGGTTTTCAAAAGAATCAAAAGTCTAATGGGAACGCCGACGAGTCTAAGATTCAACATCTAAACGTCACAAATGTGGCTGTCCATTTAAATTCCGAAAAACATCTGTATGAGCATATGCGCTTGAAATTTAGCGCAGACGAATATTCGCAAGCCTATCTCAATCATCTAAAGTTTCAAGCTTGTTACTACGATAAGGAAATCGTCAATCTGGCATTTGATTATAATCAATTTAAACAGTGTCCTGTATTTGTAATTGACTGTTACAGGCAAAACGAAACTTTGAAGGATTCGGTTATAGATGTTAAATTAGAAATGGGGGCCGATCAAAGGTTCGAAGAAGGCTCGATGGTCTATTGTCTAATAATTCACAATAGCATTGTATACTACAGTCGGCTAACGAACGAAGTAAATGAAATTAAAACCATATAATAATATTAATAATAAGTATACGTATTATGGTAGCGTTAAATTTGATGTCAACTTATAAGGTGACTAGTATAGTCATTGTCGATGTTAAACTTATACCTAATTTATCTGTTAGAGTACAAATATCGTATCTATTACAAAAATCATGCATGTAAACTATCACTTTATGAACCGTATTTTAGTTCAAACAATAAAAATTTAAATTATTATGACGTTTTCTGTTACTGTGTGCTAATCATGTAGTCACCTAGGTTTCTTTTTCTTCTAAAATAAAAATTATCAAGCAAAAGTAATCTTTATGGATTTTAAATTTAGACACGGAGGATGAAGGCTTTAATAGCAAATGATTCAAGAAGCATGGCGAGCTACTAAGTAACACAATTAGAAGTTTAATAATAGGTACGAGTAATACGGGAAAAACAAACCTTATTATTATTTTACTGCTTAAAGGGAACGAGTTAAAATTCGAAAATGTTTAGGTATCCTCAAAGTCCCTAGATCAAACGAAATATCAGTTTCCAGAACAAGTTCCCAAACCGATTAGCGGCATAAACTATTACACGTTCAGTGAAAACGCAAACATAATGCCACCGTGAGAGGCAAAATAAAATTAGATATTTATATTAGACGATGTAGCTTGTGAGCGGCAACGTAATATTAAGGCTTACTACAGCATGGGTTGCCATAGCGGAGTAGATTGTTTTTGTCTCACTCAAACCTGCGCATTGGCTCCTCCTAAGCACATAATTCGCGATAACGTAATCATGTTAGCTCTGTTTAAGTAAGACGATCTTAATTTAAAGCACATTTACGACGATCATGTGGGCACTGAGAAATCTGTTCCGAGTGCTGGAACCCCAACAAGTACGACTTTCTCTCGATACTAAAAAACCTTAATTTAAACGAAGGCAGATAGAAAAGGCTTTGTTCTTATATATGCATAAGCAAGTAACAAATTGAATTAATACATGTAAATACGCAAGTAGCGACGGAAGGGAGGCGAAGAGGTTAAAACTTGCAAATATTAGTGATAATATCTAAAACTACTATGATGCTGAATACAGCTGCTGCTGCTGTGAAAGAAAGTGCTCTAAAAGTGAATCTAATCCAAGCACGACTGGCAGTCAAACGAAATATAAGGCTTTACGGAAAAATAAATTGCTAGCCGAAAAGTTAGTGGAGCAAGAATATAGTCCTATTATGAAAATCGCTTAACACGATTGTGGCTAAACTTGAACGGAAGTCAGAGACGGCATCTAATAAACGAGATGCAGCTACTGCTGCTAGCGAGAATGACGAGGATGAATTTATACATGATGTAGGTAAACACGACAAAGGTAACTACTATTCCAGACATGACGATGATGATGATGAATCGCGGACAAGTCTTCTAAAGTCTCTTACCACTCCATCGATAACATCAAGTCCTAGCAGTGACACTCTTAATTTACCTTCGCCTATACTGCATTAGACGCCTACATTAACGCATTCAGCACTCGAGGCAGCAAGAGAACAATTGAAGAGAACTGTAGCCCTTGCAGCCGAAATTTTGGGAATGCAATCGTCATTACGACCTGTTGCTGTTTCTAGTAGTAGTAGTGGTGATAACAACTAGGGAGCTTCAGCCAACATTCTACAAACTAGAAGACGTACTTACACAAAAAAGAGCAGCGGAGATAACAAGAGATCGAGAAAGCCTAAAAAAGGAGGCAGGCTAAGTCGTTTATTTAAACTAGATAGTTCTATATGCGTTGAATACAAGTATTGAAATAACGTGCATGAAGTAATCGATCAGTTACAATTGTTACTGAGCGAGAAGCCTACCGGCCATACTTCGCATCGAAACGAAATATTGGCGATATTGGAAGAACTGTACGAGGATGGCTATATCGAAGGAATGCCCAGATTTAAAGAGCTAACTCTTTTATAATAAGCCATCGCTATAAAATAAATTCTAGTGTACTACTACATTCTAGAGCAGTTCCATAATGGACATTGACAACTTCGGTAGGATTTTAAATGGCACCGCATCATAGATATCGATAAAGGGTGAACCGGGTGTTGGATATAGGCTAACCAAGAATGGCAATTTCGACTTGTAAAATAAAACTTTAACTAATGTAGCGAAGCCGGCTTAGGATTCGGATGCGACAAATAAACTTTACGTGACTGATACAATCAATCAGATCATTAATAATACTAACAAGGAGTATGACGCAATTTATAAGCATTTTGGTCCCTCAATCAGACAGTTAATACATTCTACAGGTGTAGATGTGAAACGTGGGTTAGAAGGAAATATGTATGTCATGCTAGAAGAAATATTGAAAACTATTAACGCCGATATAGAAACGAAGCTGAAGAACGCACAGACAGCGTTACTGAGGGAGGTAAAGTATAAGGATGATTTGTCGCATGCAGATATAACAAAATCTAGCGGACGTAACATTGAACAACTTAAAATGTATATTATTACACTTGTGAATGCTAGTGTTACGGACGCTAAACAGTACACGGACAGGAGGACTAAGGAACGGTCATTTATTACTGGACTCTGTACATTATTTCATATATATATATATAACAGCAAACTGTAAACGAGCTGCATAAGCCCGTTAGAAAAAGCTTTCCTAGAAGGCAAACTATCGTAGTAGGCTTCGACGATTTATAGCAGTCTGCCCTGGCCGAATTTCGACCCTATTCAAAGAAAATTAAATGCTACAAATATATATTGGTGGTGATTGATTACTTTGTAAGATTTGCATGGCCAAGCCCGATTAAGTCCAAGGACGGCGAGGAGGTTACAAACGCCATGGCTTTTATTCTGCAACACGATAATGTCAATAATAAAACACGTCGTAAGCCTACGAATTTACAAACCGATGCGGGGAAAGAACTCTACAATAAGAAATTTTCCGCACTGATGGACGCATGCGGTGTAAATCATTATTCAACATACAACACAGTTAAAGCTTCAATTGCCGTAAGTCTGTTATCAACGTTAAAGGGTTAGTTGTACAAGAAGTTCAGTTTACGCGGGAATTATAAATGGAAAGATATCATAGACGAAGTTAGCGAATATAACAATCGAAAGCACATCACCATTCGCATGAAACCTGCAGCAGTTACTCGGAAAACAAATGTCGATCACGTTTACGGTAATCTAAAAACGTTTGATGCTAATCATCGCTATAAGATAGGAGACGTCGTAAGAATTAGCAAGCGCAAATCAGTTTTTGACAAATGTTTCATACCGAATTGGAGCGGCGAATTGAAAATGAACAATGCGGTTATGTGTAAACCCGAAGATATGGATAATCAGGCCATATTAGGCGGTTTTTACGCGCAAGAGTTACAGAAGGTGAAAGATCCCGATGTCTATCTTATCGAAAAAATTTGAAGCGACGGTCCGCAACCGGCGAAGCATACGTAGAGTGGTATGGTTTTAAACATCCATCATGGTGTAGAATCGACGATATTGTAGCATAAGTATAATATAATGTTATTCAAATGTAACGTATTTAGTCGGTCAGTCTGTCAGTCAGT
>JAHWXV010172819.1:0-11445 GCA_024586415.1 Phrixothrix hirtus
TACAAAATTTCATAAAATGCAATTTTAAGTAAATTAAAGCATGTTTTAAAATAACATCAAAATGAGAGTATTTAGGTATAGGGAAGTTAACACAAACTACACCTAATTTTAAGCGTAGAAGGTAATAAAATTAGAAAATATATAAGTTGTTATTTAAAATAATGAGATTTTGCGATTTCTTGAAAATAAAGTTTGTCATTTTTTCGAACACCCTGTATAAATTTGTAAAATTTTAATTAAGATATTTGATGTATCATAGTTCGACAAATACGTACATAAAATTTTGTTTGCTTAAGTTATTGCACGTATTAGAAATTTGGCTTCTTGTGAAACACTCCAGAAACTTATTTTTATAAATAAAGTGAAATATTTCAAAAACGCATAATGATAGAGAAAACCTTTATAAACAAAGTCGCTTTAAAATTAGCTCAAAAATACATATCAAGAATAAAAATTACTATGTTCCATTTGAAATAAGGAAGTTCATGTGCATTTCCGGTATAACTGGAAGTAGCTGAAATCTGAAAATCTTTTATGTCGATTCCGCCTGACCTAAAACCCTTATGTGGAAAGTCTTACATTTCAACTCATATTAATTCTCCACATCTTTTTAACGAAATCTCGTCGTGGGATACCCTGTATATGTATCGGGTGTTGCACTAAGCGTAACGTGGTACCGTATCTCAGGAACTAATAGTCGTAGAGCTTTTAGAAAAAAATCTTATTAAGGAAAGTGGCCAATAGAAATTTCTGGAAATAGTTTTGAAGTTCCTTATTCTACCGCCATGGGGGGAGTAACTGCCATGGGCATTTAAAAACAGCATTTTTCTAGAAAATATGCCAATATAAGTTTATCAAATAAATATTACCATCGCATTGTTACTAAAATTCTGCACCTTTTTTGTAAAACATTTTTCGCTCTAAGACTTAATAAAACCTGGAGGGGAGGGGGAATGTTTTCGGAATAAGTAGATTATAACTTACGTTTGACTTAACTGAATGTGGTAAACTTGATCTTATTAGAAAGATGACGATTTTCTAATTATAATACAAACGTAACCATGATACAATGTTATTTGCCGCTACCGCTTGAGGGTGCTATTTGAAGAAATCGCAGTTTTTATTATTTTTCTTGGAAATTTTAAGAGGAACGGCGTAATTATTATAACATAATCGTTAAACACATTAAATTTGGAACAAAAAATGTTGAAAAGCAAATCGATATCGTCATTAGTTTCCGAGAGACCGCCAAAAGAATAATTAAATACGTGTAGCTTGTTACAAGCAATTGCTTTCGAAGTTCATGGTCAAGGATGGCATGGAAAATTAATAAATATTTTAAAACATTGTATGATTATGTAGTTTTTCACTTTTCGTTCTATCTATTATGATTTAATTAAATCATTGACTGAAATTCTCTTACCTGTAGATGCCATAGGTATAAAACATTTTATTCAACTTTGTTATCGTGCAAAATGATAATTAATTATTTGTCGTTTTCCGTACCTATCTTCACACTTTGTCTAGGCTTAGGACTGGTCCAAATTATATGAGATACATAATTTGAAGCGCGTTTAAAGGCCAGTGGGCCAAAACAACAATAAACACAACAAATACCTTAATGTTATTAATTAAAGTAACAGTCAAACGATAAAAATTTGCCAGAATAAACAAAAACGGATACTTTATAAATTTTTAAAATGACAACTGTCCTTCAAAGAACAACAATTACATCTATCACGAGTACTGGAAATGGCAGTTTCAATTTCAGTTCAACAAATCGCGTTTATGGCACTTTGAATTCTTTCGATCATGATCTGTTGTGTGGTTTATCATGACTGATAAACAATATCTTTTAGTCTTTCCCACAAGTAAATATCTAGTACGTTTAAATGCGGAGGTGTAGGTGGCCACAGGAACAAACTACCTCCCCTAATCCAGCGATTTGGGTAAGTAATGTTTAAAAAGTAGCGGTCCCTGTCAGAAAAATGTGCCGGACATCCATCAAATGGATACCAAAGGAATCATCTAATTATACCATTTCTCTAAAATTCTAAGTATGTTTCGCCATTGAAAATAAACGATCCTACAATCCTATGCTCTATAATTCCGCACCACACGTTGACACTCCACCTGTTTTGGTGAACAACTTCTTGCATCTGTTTTCGACGAATTGTATATTGTGCAAACTAACTCTTCCAAAACTGCCAAAAGTGGCTTCATTAGTCCACAAAGTCAGAGAGGGGAATTGGGGATTGTCATTGCACGTTTGTCTCATACAGTGACAAAAATCTGGCCGCCTGTAAAAATCAATATTTGAAAGGCCTTGGTGTAAAACTAAATGATAGGGATGCGTCTTATAATCTCTCAGAATTCGATGTACTGAAGTACGGCTTATGCTCAAATTAAAAGAAATAATTCTCACGCTTAAGTGCGGATCCGCTTGCACGTACGCGAGAACGTTTATAATATTGACTTCATTCCTTACCGAACCCCGCCTTCTGATGGGGACTGGAATGGTATGTACATTACTCATTTGTCTTAATCGTATCGCTAATCGCTAAAACACACTTCTGCTTTGGTGTCTTCGTACAGGAAACCTAACAGCATATTCGCGTTCCTCAAGAACTGCATTTTCAAAACTTCGGAAGTGTACGGGAGTATATCGTAATCCTTGGCATTGCTGTAAGCCATTTTTTAAAGTTACAACACAAACGTTAATTACTGAATAATGGTCAACCCAAAACTCAAAATGAATCAAGATAAAATGCTAACAATGATACACTTACCAAAGCTTAGTTTAATTGACACTTCAATTTGTTTCTTTCCATCATGGAATCCAGCCGATTCTATTTCCTGACTGAATAGATAATGTTTTATACGGCGAGGCAGGTAAGTAAACTTAAGGCAATAATTTAATAAAAATTATAATAAAATTGGTAAAATAAATTAAATGAAAAGTGAAAAACTACATAATGATAAAATGTTTAAATTATTTTTTAATTTTGCGTGGCATGCTTGAACATGAAACTTTGAAAGCAATTGATTCTAACAAGTTACGTATTATTAATTATTCTTTTGGCGATACCTCCGAAACTACTGGCGATATTGATTTACATATTTAACATTTTTTTGTTCAAAATTTAATGCGTTTTACGATTATAATATAATAATTGGATCGTTCCGTTTAAAATTTCTAAGTAAAGTGATAAAAACTGAGATTTATTTAAATAGCGGTGGCAGAAAATATCATGTATCATGGTTACTTTTCAACTGTAATCATAAAGTTGTCCTCTTTCTAATGAGACCAAGCTTACCAAATTCGGTTAAATCAAACGTAAGTTATAGCCAACTTATTCTGAAGACATTCCCCCATCCCCCCTAACTTTAATTACGTCTTCCAGCGAAAAGCGTTTTACAAAAGAGATGCAAAATTTTAGTAAAAATGCGACGGTAATATTTATTTGATAACCTATATTGGCTTATTTTCTAGAAAAATGTTGTTTTTAAATGCCAATAACAGTTACCCCCCCCCTGGCGGTACAATAAGGAACTTAAAAACTATTTGCCGCAATTTATATTGGCCACTTTCCTTAATAAGATTTTTTACTAAAAGTTCTACGACTATTAGTTCCTTAGATAAGGTACCACGTTACGCTTAGTGGGACACCCAGTATGTAAAGGTGAAGTCATCAAAGAATGGGATGTATACTAATATACTCAATTTAAAATTGTCATAAAACAGTAATAATTTTTGGCCGCGGAAAAAATAGCGTACATAGCTTGTTGGAAAGTGACATACATCCTAATCGCTG
This sequence comes from Phrixothrix hirtus, assembly GCA_024586415.1. Lineage (NCBI taxonomy): Eukaryota > Metazoa > Arthropoda > Insecta > Coleoptera > Phengodidae > Phrixothrix > Phrixothrix hirtus. Next base: position 3,816 of record JAHWXV010172819.1, read on the forward strand.
CTTCCTCGTTTGATATATGTCATTTTCTAAACTCGTTATGTAATATATTATTACACCTTATTCTAAATTGTTTAAGACGGCGCCAATTTTGTAACTCTACATCCTTTTTAAATTAAAAGTAGAATTACTACTTGCTTAGTGGGGCGTTTTAGAGGTGGATGTTGCAGATTCCGAGTTGCCAAGCGCATTAATTTATCTTAGAATGATGGACAACATCCTATTTTGGGGACAGATGGACATGATTATTATAGTGAATCCAAATTAAGGTGCCTCGTTTTGGTTGTAGTAAGTTAGTTAGATATGTACAAAGAAGAAACAATAAGTGGGTTAACAACATTTAATAAAACACTCCTAAATAAAGTACGAATAATAAATAATATGGTCTTATGCTAATTTGTTTTTAACTAGTTGCTTTACCCTATACCTAGTTAGCTGCAACGTCAGGAGTTCCAATCGTTCGAACTATTGTCAGCAGAATCCTCTAACAGAATTAACCACACTATCTTAAGGTAATAAATGAAAGATTTATAGCATCACAAGCAACCAAAGCAATAAATTCAAAGAATCAGCTTAAGATAACTTTTATCTGCTAAGTCGAATAATTATATTTATTTATCAGAAATTATCCGTAGGACCAAGGAATAATGTTACTTATAGGAATGATAATTAATTTCATCTTTTACTACACAATCAACTAAGATTATCATGGGTTTTTAGTAATTTAATATTTTGCAAATAAATCTAACAATATTTATAATTTACAGTAAATAGAAATTAATTTCAAGATCGAAAGTATAATATCATCAGATTCTTTGATATTTGAATAATTATATAAGGAGGTCGATTTTGAATGATTTAAGTTATTTTGGATACAAGCTAACTTCTTTTTTCGATGACAGGTAATTTGACGTGCCATACTCTGCACCTGAGCTTCCTTATACCTACAGTATTTGAGTTGCGAGTTACGCGCTTCCTATACATAGTCCTTTGTGCCTTTATAATGGGCTAGTTTACTGTCATTTGATTTCTGGACAAATTATTATCACTTACTTTTAATTAACTACAACCAACAAAATTTTAATAGTGGTTAGTTTGATAGTGAAGTTGACCTCAGCCTAATAAATAAGAACATTGTTGCTTGTTTTAGCCCTACTCCGATTTATTAGCACCAACAAATTCTATGCAACCCTTATTATTTTTTCATTTATTAAATGGTAGCGAACACATTTTTGTCTTATTCAATTAATTCCCTTAAGCAATTTAGAATAATATACAAGTTCTGTTAACCACTCAGTAACACGTCTTCTTGTTGGTCTTTTCAAACTCATGAGAATAATTAACAGACACCTGATCTTCTCTAACGCCATCTGCTAGTTATAACTTTAATCTAAACGTGTTTTGTAACGTTTCTGAAATTATTACAACCAAACAAACGAATATATTAAATTGAAATTTCGTTATCAAACTAAATAAACTTAAAGGAACTGAATTACTATTAAATGAACAACTTCATTCAATGTCGTAACGTTACAACTAGTAAAGTCAAACGGACAATCTTCCGTATCAAGCACAGTGAAGTACAAAGGATATTTATATATCAATATAAAAATATCCACGTTATTTGATTGTGCATTGTTTTATGTTTCCAAGGAAGTCGTTTAATAATCTTACGAACATTAGTGAGTTCATTTCTACTTCAATTGTAATCCAAACTTTTTCCAAATATATGTTTTAAATTTTCCACAAAATGTATGAGATTAATAATTGAATGAATATAAAATAGATATGACTTGCAGAATTTATGTCCAAATTTCAATCTGCAAATGCTGGTGGCAAAGGGGAACGATTGTGAAAACAAGAATCTTTAATGGTGATCTGTGAGATTTCTTCGTAACGATGATCTTTGATCGCAAATGTTTTAAGTAATTTGCAGAAGATTATTCCAATTTGTTAATTCCATTGTTACCGCCGATACCATATGTGATTTAGACCATAGAAGTTGACATAATATCTGTGATGAATCAAAAAGGTTTAGTAATTGCAGCATTTCTGAAAATCAGGCTTGATATATTCTGACACTAATAAATTGAAAAGATGGCTTATCAACTTCCACTAATTAATAATAGTTTTACTTTATTTATTGTGTTTTTGAGATTTTCTAGCGATTTGTCAATAACTACAACTTCAGTAATGAACGTGTTTGAATCGCTAGGCAGATGATGTTTCGCCACAATTTTTGTAGTAATGTAACACTGCGCATCTATGAGGGAGTATTAATGGCGTCAGAATTATACTATCAACAGTAGTTAAACAGAGTATCAAGACAACGAATGATTCTTTGACAAAGTGTTCCACCAATTTTGGCGATAAAATGTTTAAACCATTTAAAATTGTAAATTTTTAACGAAACCGTTTCCGATAATAACCTAGGTTTTGATAGAATTAAGTATCGATTGATAATTAAATACCTGTTTTTCAAGAGATTCTCGAGCGAAGAAATTTACATGAATATGCTCTGTATCAATTACGACCTTCGCTTCTGTGACGTTTAGTTGAGTTTTCCATGCGTTTGTTATCATCGCTACGCATGCGTTGATTTGTTTTTGGAACTATTTCCTGGCATTTTATGACTTGTTAGGCTGACAGATTAATTAGGCATGTTTCTTTGAAATGTTCCGAATCTACCAGGGCTTACCCTATCACCAGTTACTTTAAAATAGCTCATATCGTTGTATTTAAAGAAGTCAGTGAAACCCTTTGTGATATACCACGTCTCCTAAACCTTAGCGTGCCAACAAGTGTTCAGTATGGAAACAGATTGTAACAAGAAGATCAACGTCAACGTCGACCTGGTTATGGATGTCCTAGGTATATCATAAACAAATAAATCGAGTGTTTCATATTGTTACTCTACACGATCGATTTTCAACTACTAGCGCAGTAGGAAACGATGTAGAATGAATAATATTCATATATTCGATTTACAGAAGAGTATGCTCTGTTAGCCACTTACGCCAGGTCAGCATGCAACACGACTTCACTGGTGTAACGACAAAGTAAAATGGATTCATGAATGAAATCCAGCAGTCTTCAGCGATGAATCAAGGTTTTGTATTTGTGCCTATGATGCTTGTAGAATAATGCGGCGTCTATGCGGTGACCGATATACTACTTATCACATGGGACGTAATGGTTTAAGGTGCTATTGCACATGTTAGTGGGTGACTCTTGGTATTCATTGCTGGGATATTGAGCGACAATCGTTACATAAATAATATCTTAGCGTCCGTGATAGTACCGTTCCTGGAACAGTTGAAGAACCAAATGTTCTAAAAAGACAAAGTGCATGCCCACATACTTCAGTAGTTACTGGAAAGTACCTACAAGGCGAAAACGTGAATTTACTTCCGTTGTCTTCCCGTTCTGCTGATTCAACAGCTATTGAACGTATTTGGGACCAGATACTTTCATTAAAATCGATTAATAAATACTTTATTCGGGTTTTTAAGGAAAACAGTATATACTAGGGGAGATCCTTATGTAATCTGCCTAGCTATGAAAATAACGAGTGACAATCGCCATTTTTTGATGCCAACTTACTGTGACATTTGTCGATTGACTTGCCACGTTTTGCCCAAATCAGACAAAAATTGCAATTTCTGTAGAGGATTGAGTGTGAGAAAATGAGTGAAATAAAGCTTCAATTTAGAAGCGTTATAAAATTCTTAACAAAAGAGGGAAATGGACCAAAAGTTATTTATGAAAGGATGATCGGCGTATATGTAGAATATACACCATCTTATTTCGCAGTAAAATTTTGGTGTACACAACTTCGATGGGGCAGAGAATCAATTCAAGGTGATTTGAAATGTGGAAGGCCTGTGGAAGCACGAAGCATCGAAACCATCAATAAAGTTGAAGATTTGGTTTTGAAGAAAGGCACTATAACTACAGTAGATGTATATAGGGATACAATTAACCATTTAAAACCAGCTATACTGTTAAAAAGACGAAGTAACCATATACAGAAGATTATGTTGGTTCATGACAACTTCAGGGCGCATAAAGCTCGAAAAGTCGAAGAAGTAAACCGCGACTGTGGCTTCCTAGAGATGAGACATTTACTCCACTGTCTCGGCTTAGCACCATGCGACTATTACTTATTTCTTAAGCTTAAAAATCATTTACAGATAAAACGTTTTTCTTGTGACTAGGAGCTTAAAAGAAACTATAGAAGGGTTTTTTGCAAACCTACTGAAAGAATTGTTTTCGAGGGTATAGCATTATTGGAGAAACGTTGGACTAAATGTATAAATGTTGAAGGAACCTATGTTGAAAAATAAAATATTACTTTGCGTTCAATTGTTTTCCTTCATAGATATGTAGATTACATTAAAATGTCCACTCGTATTATAGTGATATATCAATATTTTGTGAAAACTGCCATCACCATCAAGATGTCTTTTGTTATGTTAGTGATAAATACATCGGGAGGAAAAGTAGAAAATTTATTTCAGAGTTTGCTAAGAGGGCACTTCTTGCGTAAGTTGGTGTTCAGGTTAGCGATCAAGATAGCTTCTGAGCTCCGAATATTGTATGAATAACTTGCACGGAGCATTTGCGATAATAGACAAGTGAGAGAGGAGCCTCCTGAAATTCGGTGATGTTTGATATTTTTATTGTGTAAACATCAAAGGCATCAATCTAAATTAAAGTAAATGGACATATTCTGACCTAGATTCCGCAAGATTAACTCATCCTCGCTTAAATAATATATTATTCCATCTTCAGTATATCTACCAGAGGTGGCAGCGAATAGTAGTTATAATCAAACTCCTACGTTTAATGATATTGAGCATGAAGTGGAAAACGTGACAATGACAATGAATTTGTAGCAACTTGATCAAGTTTCCAACGTCTTAACTAACGTTAACTAAGCGATCCTTTCAAAGGGGTCTGTTGAAGCACTGGCCTCCAGGTTAAACGAAAATAAACCATTTCACCTGGAATCAGAATTACGTTTTATCATAGCAAAGCAATAGATTAGCCGAACTTCTTCGAAGACGACAACGACGACGGCCTAGTAGTCTACTATGGCATTAGAAGCCATCTGAAGAATATGAGTTTATCAGAATACATGACATGTCCATTGTTAGCTCCAAGCGAAATTTAGAATGTGTTCTTTTACACAATAGCAACATAAATAGTTCAATTCTAGTTACTCACTGTACTAGTATATGTGATGAGTACGAGGTAATTTCTATAGCCTTGGAAAAGATTAAATTTCAAGAACATCAATGAGCAATTTATGTACATCTAAATATGATCAACTCTCTTCTTGGTTAGCAAGGGTAATATATCAAATATCCGTAATTTTTATGTCAATGGGTTAGCAAAGCCAAAACTAATCACTGGGCAAAGAAAAAAATGCCTTCGAGAAAAGATATGGTAGTTGGAGCGCAGAATGTTACCAATGAAGCTATGGTTAACAGAAAAAAATTACCTCGATACGAGTACATACTGAGCCTAGTGTAATAAAACAACCTTCTAAGGTCTTGGGCAAAGGAAGAGCTTATTTCAGCTACTTGTCACATAAATTTCCACGGCTGAGAGCATGGAGAAATTAAAATTAGGGATTTTTGACGGCATCTAGACAAAGACGCTTAAAACGAATCAGTACTTAATGACGACAATGGATAAAATTATATTTTCTGCCTCGTTTTCGTGTATTCCATTTGTCAAAAGGTTTCCTGAAAATCATAAGGCAGAAAAATACACTGAATTTGTTAAAGATATCCTCTCCAAGTCTAATAAATTTGACTGTAACATAAAAACTAAGGATATTCTCCACAGTTACTTAGATCATTTTTCAGAAAATTGTGGTGATTTAAGCAAGTCTTAAAGTTAACTTAAACTAGTGTATTGACCAACGTCAATTGTCAGTATGCGTAATTTGAACTTATTTCAAAGTCATTCAAAATCATTATATGAAGAGCGTTTTGCGGCAATCTCGCTCAAATTAATTCGCACTTATAATGAATACATTTTGTAATAAAGAGAGAAAGAAGTGTAATTATAACGCCTCTTTTATGTTTTTGTCTAAGTTAAATTCCATAAGGTGAATTGTGCAATAATTAATTCTATACTAATTTGATACTACGCAAATGAAAATGATGCGAATTGCCCTTTAGGTAAGTCTCATGCTAATAATTTAAGTTTCAAAGTTTCAGTAGTAATAACTATTTAACACAGTTTAACAAAGCTTCAATGCACAAAGTAAACAGGTTTAGTAAACACGCTGCAAAACTGATTTCTATCGAATACGACTAAATTTTTTGTTGTAAAATACATGAATTAACTGTTTATCCTCTTTTCTCAGTTCTGAGTGTCGATATAGTAAATATTACGTTACTTTTGATCTTAAAGTAAATGTCCATACTTAGACCATTAAGGGATGAACTAAGGATATTCTAATTTGTTCAATTCATCCTCTTAATAGAATGTTTAAAGGATGCGTATCCGGGGTAGCGTTTTAGGATAGATATTTTATCCCATGTAGGGATATTAAATCTAGCATTTAGAGATAATTTTTAAGTTTTAAATTAAATGTTGGTTATAATTTCAATTTAGCATTTTTAATAAAAGTAAAAATTCTTATTACATAAAGCGTCCTCAACCAACAAACAAATTATTTATTATTTTACTCGCAAATAAAGTAGTGACATATCCAGGAGCCCGAAGTATAAAGGGGCAGCACTTTAACAGTAGCTACATCTGAGTATGCACGACAAAAAGTACTTATAAACCATGTGTCTAAATAACATAGTTTTCGAAATATTTGCAACTAAAATTATTTTCAGCCGGTTCAGTTTGTCTTGGTTGGGCTCTGCGTTGGACGAGAAAATGAGTTGCCGAATGTACATATAATATGTATTTCTTACGCGATTGATCGCTACAAATAGGCATATGATCTCTACTTCAGTGCTTGTAGACATGTATATTAGTCGGTAGGTTAGTGAGTATCCAATATGGTCGCATTGGTAGATAAAATTTTAATGTACGCAAATACAAGTAGGAATTTTGTAACAATGCACAATTTTTTTTGGAACCGTTAAAATTGTATAGTATATGATCGCAAACTCTGATAAAACTAAATCCTTTCTACCGAGATTCATACATTATGGTTCCATTTGAGCATTTTTAGGTAAGTTCATTATATGTTTACATTTATTATTTTCATAGCTACGACACAAAACAAAGTTTATTTAAAGTAAAATTTCACTATAAATTCTTTTTTGTATAATTAATTATTAAATATAAAGTTATAGGACAATCCAAATTGAAATAAATAATTTTAAAAAAATACCTTCAAATTATTACTAGAATAACATTATTACACAGCTGTTTTCATTCATTATTAGTTAAACAAGCAGATTAGAATACAATAATATGATATTAAATACATAAACGATCAAGATTTATGTATTGTAAATTCAGCACATGATTAAATGTGTGTGTGTGTATGTGTGCGCGCGCGCGTGTGTGTGTGTGTGTGTGTATGTGTGTATGTGTGTGTGTGTGTGTGTGTGTGTGTGTGTGTGTGTGTGTGTGTGTGTGTGTGTGTGTGTGT
>JAHWXV010172830.1:0-11239 GCA_024586415.1 Phrixothrix hirtus
TCTTCCAACATTTGACACTATGTTGAGTCCCTAAACACACCGAACATTTTCTTTTAACACAGAGCCAACACACGACCGATTTTATTGCCCTAACGACTCACCACAATGTGTACCCATTTTTGAAATGTCACCGAACTCTACCAGACCTTCAGAAATTACGTTTCTCTGTCACACTTCTGGCACGATTAGATTCTGAATCGATACGGGGGCGAAGGAAACGCGTCTATCGTGTTGTTTTTATCCGATTCCAAAAACCAACTAATTTATTTACTTTTTATCTAAATTCTCTTTTTGCGTTGTTCCGTCAACAACCCCGTTTCTAAGAAACAAATCCATGGTGGCAACTTAAAGAAAAAAGATTTTGTCCTGTATTAGCGGAACGCCACCAAAATCTGACAATGTCTTAAATGAATCCAATTGTATACAGTTTTCCTTGAAGAGTGCGCAAAACCCAATGTGTGGTGAGATTGCGATCGAAATACATAAAACAACGCACGTTGGCACAATTTTGACCTAAAAACATCAATGGCCCTCAGCTTATTTGGATATTACGTATTTAATGATAAACTTAGTTTCTGTATCACCATCTATGAGATTTTGCGCGGGCTTCTCCATTTATCTTTAATATTATGTAACTCTATTAACCTTTTCAATTGTTGTTCAAACTAAATTACAGAATTGATTCGCATAAAATATTTATCAAATTCTGAATACAAGTGGGTAAATTATTGCTTTAGTTGCTTACTAAGTTGTTATTAAGTTATTGTAAATGGTTGAAGTTAGTTTTCATCCTTTAATTACCATAAGCATCTGTTGCATCGCTTTGGTGCATGTTATGCATTGTAAACATTTGTTTATATTTTATTTACTGAATAAAACATTTGCTGTAGCCTAATATGTATTTACTGCTGTAACCGCGCTACCCTTGTAAGAGATTACGAGTAGCCGTTATTGTAGTTAAGGGTTGTGCACAGTCTCATATACCAAATTTTGAAAACTTGGGCACCCTTAATATAATAGTGTATCCTTAGGAGTGACGCGCAGACTCATGTACCAAATTTAAGACTTGAGTTTCCTAATGGGTGATTCAATAAACTCAGCAATAAACTTCGATCATGAATGCTTTATTTAGAAAAATGGTTTGCTTATGTACATTTTTTATAGCAAAGCTTTTGTGACGTCGGTTACGTTACTGTCGTATTAATTTTGTTATACTACCATTTTAGTCAAAATGCGATTATTGCAGTTTTGCCTTTTGGAATATTACAACACATTTATACTTATTTGAAAGCCTAATTTAATTTGAATTGTCGATATTAATACTTAATTATTATCCCTACATGTTGTTTTAATTTCACCTTTTAATCTTGGTTACTTTAGAAGATATCTTAATACACATATTGTTGCGTTTATTTATTTCAGCATGGTTCTGCTGTAGTCATTGCTTACTTAGTTACCCAGTTTAGTGTTATGGAATTCTATATATGTATTATTTGCATAAACTTTTGTGATCATCTGTTGCAACTTAACTATTTCCCTATCTATTATTTTAAATATTACCTTAAATTAATTTTATTATGATACTAAGTCGAATCCTAACATCTTGCCGATTTTAATATCCCTCTAAATTAATTCTATTATGATTCTAAATAGAATCTTAACAGCTACGAAACACAACAGTTTCTGCCCTTCTTGAGGAAGCACGCGTAATCTTATTAAATATATAACTTAATCTAGTAGAGGTACTCTAATTGTGTAACAAAATTTTATTAAGTACGGTCCTGCCTTAGCCTAGTTGAGTGAACTAACAAAAGGTATTCGCCGAGGATGCGCAGATATAATAACAAATCGATTTTCGGCATACGTGTTCACAGTTTCTAAGGTAACGAGTACCTTCTAAAAATGTGTTGGAATTTTATAGATTTAGTTAGGAAACTAATTTTTTTAAATATTGGAATATGTTGTGTTGTGTAAAATCCTAACGGGCGCGTCTTATTTTGGTTGGTAAATAATTTTAAACTAATTCCTACTAAAAGGTAAACAAATTTTCTACTTTGCAATTAAAATGCCGGTTACCAAACCTAAGAACATATTTAGTCAAAGCAAGATTTAATTGAACAGGTTCATTATGGGTAATCCTTAAATTCCAAGCTGTCTACAACTATAATTCACATGTACTCTTAGAACAGTATCTTTCTTGCTCTCACACATTTGAAAACAGGTCGGTCTTACTCATTTTATTCTTCTCGACGCTGTCAACCGTAAGCGATAAGTACAACCTTGATGTTTCGTTTGAACATGCTGCCATCGAAGGTTCGACGTTTATTTAACTATACGAATATGAAATAAAATTTATCTCAGTTCGTTTTGAAAATTATTTATTGGTATGTTTTTAACAGTAACTTTGACATACGATGCTATGACGAACTTCTACACTGCCTTCATAGTTTTTTTTTTGAATAAACAATTGCTCTTTTTTTGTTGTATATATTGTCAGAAACTGTTACTATTCGATATTATTTAAAATAAAATACATTCATGTAATACAACAAAGAGTTGTGTCGGTAGCAGAAAGTATTCATTTTGTGTCAAGAGCGTACTGCAACGCTTACTGAATTCATTTTATCAACTGCGTAGCACTTTCGCCCACGCCACCCTACGGAACTTAATCAACTGAACTAAGTCGACAAACCAAAGGTATTTATTCATTGTCGATAATAACGAATTTGTTTTATTTATGTGCAAGTAACGTCACAATATAAAAGGTAAGCCTAGTTTCAAAATGTAGAAATGCATAAATAAGAATTCAAATTACCGCGAAAATAATCATGAACTAAAAGTGAAAGCATGCAACATATGGTTTTAGCAATTAAATGCAAAAATTTCTAATGAATTTTATATTGATTACGAACCACCCATGCACAGATAATCGTATTTTTTAGTAACCTCCGGTTGTTACTAATTCATTTATAGAAAAATGAAATATCTCAGCTCTGTTTGTTAAATATTCGTTCTGTCAAGAAAATGTATCTTTTTACAATTTAAAATAATTAAATCTATTTTTAGATAGACCATGATTTCAAGTTGCTATGCACTTACATAAATAAAAATCCAGCCATTAACCCTGAAACAGAACGTTCCAGGTGACGTAAGCCTCGAGTCCGCTGCGTTGTAAATTACCTTATTAAAAACATATATGATGACATCAGTCTCAATAAAACACAGCGTCGTGCTAATTAGTTTTGAGGGGACACTCGATTACCAACCGACCGCGATCGATCGACGAGACGCGTAATCTGTGTATCAACACACACTCCACGGGCTCAAGTTTTGCGGGTTTCTAGCTTCTGTTATTACCAAATAATAATAATTATATGTAACCAATCATTATCGCACAGAAATATGCAAAATAAAAAGCTGGTGTCATGATGCGTCAGTGAGGTGAGTACATAAACTTCCTGGTGTACATCTTCCGATTTTCCCTTAGGATTTGATCGTGTTTTACCGACGAAACAAAGCAAGTGGTTTGGATACAACCAAATACTATTTTGGCAGACACTATGGTGCAACATTAGTTCTCTGCTAAGCTATCCGCTATCCGAATTATCAGCTGCACTGTTCCAATTTTTCGGATTTCCAGGTCTGGACACGTCTGGGTGCCTAATTGCAGTTGTGCTAAATTTATTAATCACATAGAATAAAACTAAAGTAATCTATCACGTTAGCATTCCAATTGTGCTAGTTAAAAATTAGAGCATCTGTGTCTAAAATGCGTGTACATGTCAATCACTGTGTCTATTGTAATTGAAATTTATTACAACTTTTATTTATGACTGTTATAATTTCTGATCATCTTTAAGGTTTTGTTTTATACAGGGCAGTCCAAAATGTAAACCATACGCAATGCGACCAACACAATAGTAAGTGTTGACGATCCGAGTTTGATTTGTAAATCTTGTTCCAATTATTTACTTGTATTTCGCGTGAAATTGTTTGCCTCGCGAAATTGCCTTTATAGACAAAACACTCCATTGTAATTGCAGCCTTTTAGTCTTATAACCGTTACCGTGACCGATTGTACAAGTAGAGCTGACTTATTATAGTTATGAAAGCATATACAGCATCGTTTGAATATATATCGTAAAACCCACTTCGTCGTCACTGTTCTAGCAGGATAATATTAAAGATCGTTATACTAAACCCAACTATGTTGTAGTACCGTGACAGTGTCTAAATTAGAATAAAAGTCCGACAATACACCATTTCTTGTTAAAAACTTAGAGCGCTACTTCGTCACCCTTTAGATCATTAACCGACACACTCCCAATATAGACAGGTACAATTGCGCACTGTTTTGATATTGTCCAAATGTACTATGGTACGGAAATAAAGATCAATAATCATATCCTATACATGTTTAGTCAAATTTATAACAAAGCTTACGATTCCTGCAACCCATGTGCAACGCCTTAAAGGTTTTCGATATAACACTGGATCCTATAATTATAGAAATATTTACCCCTGATTTTTACGCCTTTAACGTATGAGTTTAACTCGTATTTATCTGACATCTGTCTTCTAAAGTGTTCCACCATAAAACCAGCGTTGCATATTTCGATAAAACTATTATCACCATAACATCCATAATTTAGGCGTTAATAAATAGTTTAAATACATAAATTGTAGGCTGCAATAAGCAAACATTTTCACTTTCAATTTGTGCAAACAGTATTGTCTCCAAATAAAAGAATCTGATTAGTTAAGTTTTTGAGAATAAATAAATACAATTGATATTTGAATATTCGTATTAAATAGAAATTATACGTAGGTAACCCAACGTACACAAACTTATAAACTGTAAATATAATTTTATAACAAATGAATTATATTTTACTTGCAATCTTAAATAAATCATTAACAAGCAATACTCTAAAAATATATGAAGGTTTTCCGAGGTAAATTATACAATAACGCTTAATGATATGCAAATAAAGAAGTAACGTTACAATCCAAATCCCTATATTTGCCCCATGCGCGATCGCGTCAGAAATCTTTATAACATTTATGGAAACAAATGTATCTATTTCTCCTTTGGGGCATTAATTACTTAAATGAAAATCATAGGGCAACTACTGTACCATATGCAGACACACTTCAGATTATTTTTAAATAGTTGCAATTTTGAGACTATTATCGATAAAATTACGAACATGTCTTTTTAATTCTCTTGTTTTAACTGGGTAATCGTTATTTACGACCGCCTCTTTTAAAAACATAAACGTGACTTCGATCGTACAACAATGATCCTATTTATATCTTGCAATTTATCTTTATGGCTGATAACATATATCGAGCTGTGACAGGTAAATATCTTCCGCGCCCACTTGTAAACTATAAACTGAACATTTAAATACTTTTTGTTTCTTATGTAACAATTTTAAATAGTTTAGTTGCCAAAAATAAGCAAATTTTTTGAAAAGTAAACTTTTAAAATTATTACAAGGATAAACGCGGATTTCAGTAAATCCAGACATGATATAATTAAAGTTAAATTATAGCTGTATTTAATTTAAAAATCAGTAGCAACGTATTTTAGTTGTCATTGCGTAAACCGGTCTTCCTGTGTCATTTTATTTCGTTTAATCAACGAACACGTTACACTGCTTGATAACGGTTGAATGGTGAAGTCCGGATCGTACGATGGATACGGAAGACGCTAAAAGTGTAACACCTCGACGGCTGCAACCGTTGATCCAGTACTATGGATTGAGACAATATGATACGGTAAAATATCTGATCTTAACGGTCCATGTCGACGACACGGCGCTTAGACTGACTGTGAATTGAAGATCATTACTGCGAAGTTTTGCGTATGCGGCAATAAATATTTCCTCGGTATGTAATACTCTAAGTCATGATATTTCCTTTAAATGACACAGTGCAAAGCTTTTTAAGTTCTATTTAACTAAAAACGCGATGTTTCTGCAGATAATATCAAACCCAGATTTTATGTTACCTTAATTTTTTTACTAGGGTTAAGTGTAAGAGTAGAATGTCAACTCTGTTGGTATATCTGAACTTCGCCCTATTAAACAATTATGTTTTAATTTATTAAAATTGCGATTTTTTTTATGTATGATAATTGTTTAATAAAAGACATTATTATTATTATTATTATTATTATTATTATTATTAATTCTCCCCATTAGGAAGAGTTTTCCATCCAAGTCCAAAGTATTTTATAAGAGTCGTTGTTTTAGAAATAGACGGTATAAACTAGCAAAATTTTGTATGACGGATTGGGCAATATGCTACAATAATGAATCATTTAATTTAAATATTAGCGTAATGAATTATTAGACATTTTATATGCGTCAAAATTTAAAATACTGTAGCAAAATTAGAAACGATAAGAATTCTATAGAACATTCCAGAAAGTTCCATATAAGTAAATGATGTAATCATGTATAATTCGATACTGTAACTAATATCTAAATAAATTCAGGGTTACTGCAATGATTCATGGCAGTGGAATTTATTACATCAGCATTATGATTAATTTTGTTCCGCACTTAGAATGTTCTAGACTTCTTTCTGTTTAAGTAACGGATTGAATTCCTTTAGTTTTAATTTTACTTAGAAACTTGGCTTGTTAAGTAGCTATTTTAAATAAATAGAAATATAAAGTTTATTATTAGTGTAATGAAAAACAAATGTTTAGGTAAATACGTGTAAATAAGTAGTTATAATTTAGTGAATATAAATAAAAACTTTTAAACAATTTAAAATGAAACTAAAATAAATTTAACGTGAAGTAATGATACACGAATTTAATTATCAATTATTGATATGCACCTTCAAATATAATTGGTTTCTTAATTGACCTTGACATGTTACGGATTATAGTTACCCCTAAGACGAAGGTATATGGACTATTGTATCTCATTCACATAGTTAAATGATTTTTCGTTGTTTACTCGTTTAAGTTGAACTTATCTTTGATATATTCATCACATAGAAAAGTCTAGATTGCGAGCACAGTGAGTCTAAATGGATTTGTTTACGTCACAATTTGTATCGGGCAATTTAATAAAGCGCTTAAGTGTCATGACACTGTGAACATTGTTTATTTATATTTATTTATTCTTATAATTTGCTAACATGCTTAGAAGTTAAATTCAAGGCCGGAAGCAGAAAATAAAAAAGGCGTCATTCTTCTGGTGTGCGGCTGGCCAATAATTTTCCTTGATATATTTTGTATTTTGAATCCGTTTAGACAATTTTCTCAGGAATATTTTAACTACAGAGCAATACAAAACACAATCAACGGAAATCATGGATTTTTGTTCTGTGGGATTACGACAATATAAACAATTTTATTAAAACACAACCAAAAAACTGTTATAATAAATGTTCGAAATGCCACCCTTCACAGTTCAGGCAAAAATGTTCTTTGTTTAACTGTAGGCATTTTAACTCAAACTTTAGAATTGACGTTATTCTGTCAGAACATTATATCTAAAGATATTAGATATGCCTTGAAAAATGCATGGTTTCCGTTGATCCTGCTTTTATTACTCTCGCGGTAGAAATGTACGTGATATTTTATGGTTTAAAAGTATTAAGTATTTAAATATTACTAGCATATTCTACTAAAATATCAGCTATATTAGCAAATTTTCTAAATTTTTTATTGAATTAAAATTCCGGGTTTTAGTCACGTGTTCAACTTACCTCTCTAGGATTTAGTGAATTTGCCGATACTGCTACATCCTTAAATTTTATCTAACTTTGGCATCTTAAAGTAATTATTTACATGTTTATACGCACTCCTAATTTTTTTCAAATATTTTAACGTTCCCTTAAATTTTGGGAATGTTAGTGCAAATAAATTAAATTATTATTTCAAAATATATGAAAATTGACAACATTCAAATAATTAATAATTAAAAAAATGTAGTCTCCCAACAAAGAAAGTTTTTATTCTAGATGTTACATTGGCAGCGAACATTTTCTTAAATGAAACCAAAATTAATTATTTTAGATATAAAGTAAATGATTAGATACATCTTCAGGCTTAATCTTTGTGATATAATTTAATTTCAGGCCGATAAAGAGTATATAGTTAATTTATTTTTGATTTTAGATTTTTAAGTGTCGTGGTTTATTCGTTACTATTCGATTTAAAAAAAAACATTCTCGTTAACAGATTTAAATTAAAGCTTTATAAACAGCCAGTTCGTAAAAATAGGACAAATACACGATCTTTAAACATAAAAATTTTCATTTTCTTTTAACAAAAACTATTTTTCGTTTGAAAACAACTATATATCTAGTAGAAACGCGATAATTCTGGACGTGTACCTGTGTAACTGCATTAATAAGTACTATATTTGCATTGTATTTAAATGTAAAAAGAACAGTGAGAATAATTATCAAAAAGGCAAAGGTTATGGTTTGTGTGCACGTATGATTGCGAACTTCGACGTCTATAATACGTATACCTTATACGCAGCAATTTACATTTTAGAAATTATAATCATTTTTGACATTCCATTCTTTAAACAAAGGGATCTTATAACGGTAACTTTTCTATTTTAAAAGTTATTCCAGCTTTAAACGTAATTTATGCATAGTAACAAAATGTTTATTTAATAAGTATTTGTTATGAAATTTGCCTTTGGAATCAGTTGTTATTGTAAGTTCTAGCTTTTGTTATAGACCTAAGCTCCGTGGAAATATTTGCAATACGTTTATAATTTTATGCAATTCAATATAACAGTAATCCCAGGTTAAAGAATAATAGTGATTCAAAATACCGTAACATAGTGAAGTTTCTAGAATGCATTTCGCTGAGCGAAAGATTGCCCAAAGTTTTAGAAGAATCTAAAATAAATTTCATCAATTGCTAAGGTATTTAGTTGAGCTACCTATCAGTAGCATTAAGCGGTAATACCTATTTCCCATTAATTATTAAAATTAGAAGGTTAGGTAAGAAATAAGTTTCAATTGGTGCCAAGCGTAAGTGTTTACATTTTATTTGATCAAATGAATGATTGCTCAAACAGATTCTTTATGCCAAGAGTTCATCACCTTAGAAAGTCCTGCTTTGAACCGTCTTGATACTAAGGAATATATGCGGTGGTCTATATGTACCACCACCGATCTATTTCATGTATAGGTAGCGTGCTCTTCATTTTATCACTGTGTAAAACAAGTGTGGGAGCTCGAAACTAGGATTTCTATTTAAAAATTATTTAATAATTTTATATCAATTGCTGTACATTTCTGAATGTTAAACAATGTGCGTCAAGTTATTCTTTGATGATTACCGGAAAAAGTGAACTCTCAAATATTTCGATGTCATCACTCTTTTATAACCAATTGTGTGCTAAATGAACTTAATTGTTAATCATACATGCTGACCATGCGAATTATTTAATTTATGGAAGAATGTAAGTTACAAAATTGTTTCGATTTTGATTTTATTTGTTTTAATATTTTATTTATTTATTTATCTTACCCAACAGACGTGTCAAATTGAAAAATCATTTTAAATTACATAAAAGTCAATGTGATCAATATTAGTTACATATTGCTTTAATAACTAAATATGCATGTGCATATATTAATCAAATACCTGTCAAAATCGATTTCTTTAATAATAATGGTATTTCTGCGTGGTTTATACGTTTCGCTTAATTAAACTAAGGTATCCCTGAATACTTTAAACAACTAAGTCGCGGTTACACCTCGAAAGCTAATAAACTTAGTTTAACCGTTCATTTCTGAAATTAATAAATTAAAAGTGTAAAACGTATGTATACGGAGTGTTTGCGAAAAACTGACATACACTTCAAATTTGAATTTTAACTTAAAAACCTGACAGTACTATGGTAGCAAGAGTTTAGAGGAAATAAAAAGTAACGCTATCCAAGAGAGAAACTTTGGAAGAGAAGGTGTTGTGATTTTGGCGAATATTTCGCTTGATGCTCCTATTAATCCATTTTTTTTGATGATTTTCGAGCTTCTGCAATATCTTAGAATAAAAACCTATTCCATAAGATACTGTCACGGTAAATTATTCCCATTTACATTCATGAGCAGTATTATCTGAATAAACTAGATTGTAGGTAGATAAATTGCAACTATACTCATGTCTCATATCAACAAATGGCCATTATATTCTTCAATTTTTAAACTAGAAAACGACGCAACCTAAATAAAGCTAAGATTTTATTATGTAATATACACGTTTGCTCCCAAAAGGTACCTGTTTGTAGTATTTTTAAACCCCAAACTTACCATATCGACAATGTCATCCTTGAGGTCTTGGTTATTAATATATTTTGGGTTTAAAATCATTTTTAGTTTTTAGTGAACAATACCAATGAAGTTGTGATTAATGATATTTTGTTAAGCTATTACTATTATCAAGCGGCGAGTTTTTGAGATACTTAAGGTTTACCATATTTATAATATCAAAAAAGAAATTAATTATTAATCATGTATTAAACAAAACTCACTCCAAACTGCTGTCAAAAACCGAACCTACCGCCTTAATCCATCTTGCACTTCGGTAGATTAATTGCCGTTTGGTCAACCATGCTTGAAATGTAACCTAGTTATTCGGAAAAATTGTCAGCTTTGGTAATTTTCAGAACAAGAAACCACTACTAAGGTTATCTTCGCACCATACCCTTTGGTGTTATAATAACAAAAAGTTTTGAAAAATCGTGTGCACAAACAGGAAATGTTTTGCTAATAAGTAATGTTTTTTATAAATTTTGCTAATTCATAGGAAATTTACTGTTAATAGTAAGAACGTAATATGAGTTGATTTTAAATAAGCAAAACAGAGGAAATACCTCTTAATGTTAAGTGTTTTAAAAACAAATGCCGGTGAAATTCAATGTGTAGTACATATCAACTCAAGTAAAACTCATAGCACATCAACAACTATCCGCTAGTAGTTTTTAGGGCGTCAATACTTCTCAAAACTCTGTGTTGCCGAAGCATAAGAGAGTAAACTTATTTTTTATTTTTTGTGAAGCGTAGCCTCATTTTCTGAAATTATTTTAAATTAACCTTGTATTGAATGAACATTAGAAATATTTCTATATGAATAGGTAAATACTTTGTCACAAGACGAAATCACAATAACGCATGTGGCAGAAACACCAGTGTTTTAGCAACGGCCGGCAAAGCTACAGTAGAGCGAGGCGTGGTTCTCCTATAC
>JAHWXV010172995.1:0-13807 GCA_024586415.1 Phrixothrix hirtus
GCCGTAACTACATTGGTATTCCAAATGAAGAATTTGGTTAAAATCGAATAACTAGAAGTTCCACTTTATTTCTGTCATTTTTAGATATTTTCCGAATTTTAATTTTTCGCGATTTTCTTGAAATCAACTATAATGATTTTTTTAAAACTTAGTAGATTTCTTGGTTACTTCATTCCGTTTTACATAGATCAAGCTGCATCTCTAATAAATGTTTGAAAGTTGAGTAACTGGAAGTACTTAGTGTATCAACTGCGAACAACATAGTTCAAAAACTAAATATGATATATGAATGAAATTTTATATTTAAGTTTTTTATCTTTTGCACATGAGACGTCAAGAAGTTAGGTGAAATCGAATGACCGGAAGTACCACTTTATTCTTGCGATTTTTACGTTCTTTTGCGATTTTCTCGAAAACAGCTATAACTTTTATTTTTAAATGTGATACGGTTATTATGTATTCAATGTCCCTTTACGTGAATTTAACAGTTTTTCTGATAAAATGCTTCAACGCATTTTTTCAGAAAATTTCCGGAGTTAAGCAGCCTTTTGCCTGTCCAGTAACTTGGATGGGTGACCATTACAATTATTGTTTCCAAAATAAACGTAGATAATAATCTAATCATTTGTGGGTACTATTAGTATATCTATGTGTCTAAGAGAAAGTCGTGTGTTGTTTCACACCAGATTTTTATAGTTGCAGTTAAAAGTTTTAAAAAAGGATTCCTTACAGACTAGTGGAATAGTATTAATTCATAAATAATAGTTTTATCCATATTTTTTAATTAATCATGGAAGCGAAAAAACGCTGATTGTGTTTTCAATATTACTCTTCCAAAATTAATTAAAAACTGTTGTTTGTGAATTCATATTATTCTTTTGGTACCTAGGGACGAATTCGCTTTTAAAAATGTTAACTGAAACTATTAAAAAACTAATAATATTTGAATATTGCATTTTCGGTTGGCTAATTCCAGTCACTATGCCATGTTCTTTATCAAATATATAGTTTTTATTGAATACAATTCCCCATTCTAGTTTTTCTGTGATTTTCAAAATGAGAAGCCAAAAGAAATTAATAAATTGGGTTAAACTGTGTAGATTTTTTAAATTAGGCAATAAACATTTTGAAAACCACGTGTTATCTTTATCAATATTAAAAATGTTATAATCAGCTAAAATTGACAGATAAATAATAAAACAAAAGTACAGCTAGCTAAAAACTATTTAAAAACCAAGTGCTATGATTTGTTCAATTTTAAACCTTTTTGTTTCTGTTGAAGGATGTTTATATATTTCCATTATTTCTCGTTGAAGTCTGGAATAATAATTAAAAACTCTTGATAATATTTCCATTTTATTAAATTCAATATCGTGTTGAAATTTTCTAAAGCATGTTCGGTTACAGCAGCTTTAGAAAAGCTTTAGAAAATTTACAACACTAATAACTTTAAAAATTCATATTTTAATGGAATTGATAAAAAGAATGGTTAGATTAACATTTCAACTACAAAAAATAAGAAATAAAGAATTTGTATATAAAAATACAAAGTATTTACCTACGTTTCCTAGAAGAAGTTTGATTTCTAATATCTAATTTACATTTTTTGTGTGTACTACAAGTGTCTAATATGTTTTTGTTTTAGGTACTACTTGAACGAACTAACATATTCTACAGATCCGCTCAAAGAAGAAAACACAACATACGCAGATGAAATATCCTAGATTTATAATTCATAATTTATTTATACGCATAATAACGGGCAAAGTTTTTCTTTAAAAATGCATGTAATAACAAAACATCAAAGTTTCAGCAGTTATCCGGAATTGTAAAACGTTTTGGACAACCATCATGTCTGCCTAAATTGTTTTCTTAGTTAATTATAATAAAATTTTCAATGTTTGGTTATATTATTTTAAATTAAATTGTTTAAAAATGAAAATTGGTTTTATGTATGTCATCTAAAAATAAACCATTCATACATGTATCAAGTACAAAGCTAACTGGACGAAGTTATTACTGTTTTGTTTATGGTTACCGTTCAGTAAGGAAAAAGATTTAATTACACAATATAACGACTTTTGGAAAAATAATATAGCCGAGCAGCTCCAAGACTTTTATGTGATATACTTTTTACCTGAATTGGTAAAACCTAAATAATAAAAGAGTTTATAAAGACTTAAGCAGATAAAATTAATTAAAACCACCGTTTTGCAAGTTCTTCAATAATCATTTATTTTAACCAATATTAGTAATGTCCTCTGCAAAGACAAATAAATTCATTTAAAAATTCTCGGTATGTTTGCCTTTTTAGTAGTAAGTTCTGGGAATATTTATCACGGGACAAACAGGGACTACGATACAGTCGGGAAGTATCGGTCGGCTAAGCCGTTGAAGTCGGGGTGAGTTCAACACAACTGAAGTTACAACATTAGGACCACACTGTATATGTCTTAATCTAAATTGGTTAAATAAGGGTGGCGCCAACTGTACAATTGCCAATACAAACGAGGAAAGGTAATAAAAGCTGCTTATAGAGGAAACACTTTGTAGGTATTTAATCCCGTAAGGTGAACAGGATCATTTAGCTAATATTTCCATTTTATTAAATTCAATATTATACTGCAAATTTTCTAAAGCATGTTTAGCTATACCAGATTTTAAGGTGCGGTGATTGAGTGGACGTATTGTGTTGTTGTGAACATTATAGAACAGCTAGAGTTTTACAATTTCAATGGTATGTTCGGAGTCATTGCCTTGCTGGAATGTCCAAATTTGTAACATCTCTTAAATTTTCTGCAGAAACGTTTAAATTTTGCAATAAAATATCTAGGTAAATATGTTGATTCATGATACCAACAATAATTGCAAGATTGCCGGCTCATTCGCGGCTATAGAACTCCATACTATCACCAAATTTCTTCCTTGCTTAAATATTGCAATAAATTTTTTTTGTTGTAGCTCTGTACAAACCTATCCATGCACATATATGGAAATAACTTGTTCTGGATCAGATGGATGAAGTTGTGAATCGAAACAGGCTGTGTAGAGCTACAACAAAAGAAATTGGTTCCAATATTTAAGCAAGGAAGGAAATCGGCGATAGTATGGCTGCGAATAATAATATCATCAACAAACACACTTACCTAGATATTTTAAGCAGAAAAATTAGAAATGCTACAAGTTTGAAGGTTCTAGCAATATAACAACCCCAAGCTTACGGTTGAAATTGTAAAACTCTAGTTATTCTATAATGTTCACAACAACTCAAAACACCCCCTCAATCACGAGACCTTAATTCTATCAAGAACGTATGGCATGAGCTTGAAGTGCAACTGCGTAAATGTGCCTTACAAGAAATAAAGCTAAATATTGCTAAAGACTATATAAAAAAATTAGTGCAGTCATTTATAAATTGCTTACAGTATATCATACAAGCTAATGGAATGCATACAAAATATTAGGTTTCAATATTCATCCACACATAAGTACGAGTAACGTAGCCGGCGCCGACTGGTGTAGTGGTTAGCGTGTTTGCCTCTGCACCCAAGGGGCGCGGGTTCAACCTGATCGAGGCCGGTAAATTTTTAAGCGGAGAAAAATTTTAAAAAAATGTCTTCTTCTCGGATAAGGAAGTAAAATCGTAGGTCCCGTCTCAATGTGATGTTTGGCACGTTAAAAATCCCTACTGGTGGTGGAACTCCACATTCGGAAAAATTCGAGTAGGCATGGTGAAATGACGTTATAACAGCTGCAGTTCAAGAGGTCCAAGGGAAATTCCGCATCCCGAACTCTCAGCCACAAAAACAAACAAACAAACAAAACGAGTAACATAAGTGTTCAAATAATTTTGTGGAATTGAAACTATTTGTTCTTTGCTAAACATTGTTTATTTTTGGTAATAATTTTTATCCTGAAGTATTTTTGTTCTAGATTATACACCTATATTAATGTTCTGTAACTTTTTTAGATTTACTGTATCACATATTTCAATTCTTTAAATGTTTTGTTTTATTCTACTACTTGTTCCAATAATTTTGAGAGCCACTGTACTTGTGTCGAAATTAACTTGCATAAAAGCAATAACCATAATTTAATTAACTTGTAGAAAATATTTGTGAAAAGCATTATTAGTAATTACTAAAATAATAAACTCACAATCAGATACATACACGCCACTGTTAAAATTTATTAAAAATAGTAGGCCACCTGTGACTAAAAATCACATAAATTACTGTCCTATGGCTGAATAATGAATCAATAGGTTTCAAAACTGCAGAAAATTTGAAAAAATTGTTATGATACAAATAGTTGAACATTAGTCTAGATATTAAAGAAATGAGTAATTTCCTCAGGCAGCGCGAAATTATTCGATTTTAAATTCTAATGGAGGCACATACTTCCAGTCTAATCTAATTTTGCACGTTTAACAAATGTTTTTGTTACTTATTAAAACCACATAAATTGGCAAATTTGTTTGTCAACGATCCCATTAAATTTAGATAAACATTACGTTTGAGCCGCAACTGGCGTTCGAATGCACTAAAAATGCTGTTATAATAAATTCATTTATCTTAAAATAATTTATAAAAACTATTCTGGTTTTAATTCGAATTGTTTTAAAATAATTCTTAAAATGTCCTTTTGTTTAATTGGATTCTTCCTAGAAATTCCGTTTATTAAAATTTAATTGCATCTAAGTTTATATTTAAAGTCTTAAGAAATATTAGAGTACGGGAATTTATAGATTTCTTAAATTCAAATTTAATTTACTAAGATACAAAGCTGTAATCCTTTAAAATTAATTCCAAGTATAGTAGTTTTTATATGACTACACTATTCTATTTATAATTACAAGGTTATCCGTTGTTGTATCTACAGGTTTTTGCAAAATCATGCGTATACATTGAAAGTTCCATGCGCAAAGAAGGATAAAGTATTTACTTCGTTTACATTCTTGCTCCCGGTGGAATGTTAAGTACAAGACTCCTGTACAAACCATCTTAAGCAGCGTCCTATCCTTTTGTTTCAATATTAATTGGAAGAATTTAACAAGTTCATAATTAAGTAAAAGCAACTAGTTGAAGTATTCCGTTTCGAATCTCGCAAAACGTGCACGTGCATTTTTCAACTTCTTTGTTTGATGTAAAGAACCAATATCTGAGATGTGTGATTCGACTGACACGGAACCGGGTGGATTATATGGAAATAATGACCGCATGATCCGAATCCAGTACCTTTAAAACTTGCTGCTAATTCAATAGACAACACCGGAATGCTAACTTTTAACTTGGAAGGTATTCCGTTTAGTTTTGTATTATTTTATCCGCCAGTTAATAAATTTGAGCTCTGGCGTATTACCTCACTTTAACTCCCATTTGAGATTCTGTTTATTCTTAATCAAGATAAAATTCTTGAGTACACGACCAGGTTTAGTTAGCGTCATTAACAACGTTAAGTTAAGCCATTCATTGAACAGCGTGCTTTAATTATTTAATAACCATAACATTATTTACTGACGTCGATGGATGATTGTGCGTAGACTGCATTAATTGTTTAATTTATGCGTAACTGTTGATATACATATATAAACTGTAATTAATTTTAGCCAGACTATTGTTATTGTAAATAGTATTAAGCCCAAGCGTAGCTGAGCTCAAGCTACGATTTTAGTTAAGTAAATTTTGAAAGACCTGTTGATTAGAGTTAGTGCCATCCCACACCTTTGAGTATCAAGATGCCGCATCTTAATCTCGTATTTTAGTACAAAGCAATTGTTGTTTTGAACCTCTGTTTTATGTGTGTTTATTTTTATTTATTTTGCATAAACGTAGTAACTTTTAAGAATTGTTTGATTGAATTGATGACAAATCATATTTTATTTAAGATACGAGGTGGAAACAATGCGATTTACTCGCTATTAATTAATTTTCAAATCAATTTAAATCACTGGCACAAGTTTATAAGAAATGTTAAAGCCTAGTTAATTCATATTCATTCATATTGCCATGAAGATCTTCCACGACCAATTCAGTCGTTCGTGTTGCATAAAAAGCTTACCGCAGCACGGTATAATAATTCAGAGAGGCGCGTGGGCGAGCAGGGTTGCGCTTAACCTGGTTTCCGACCGTGCTATTTAGTGTTGTACCTAAGAAAAGAAACAAAAGTATACTTGAAGTAGGGAGCCAGTCGAATGTATCTCCTCAACTCCCAACGACAAAATGTACGTTTGTTTCCAGGTCGCTGAATAGTACCTGTACTATCCTAACCTAAATAAAAAGAAAAAGGTTTTGGAACCAAGAAAAGAAATGCCACTTCAGTACAACAGGAAATCATTTATTACCTTCTCTAATTCGGGCAATAAACAAAGAATAACAACGTTACTTAAGAGCTAATCATTAATTTTTATTTCTTCCGAGACACCAAATTATCAAACTGGGTTAAATGAAAGTTTGCCTTAATGGGATTTAGGCTACCCGATATTATATTGAAATAACAAATTATGTTACAAAAGCGTCCCTCACAATAAAGCACATCTGAATATTCAAAAACAAAGCACAAGATTAGATTTTTCCGCTAACGTTAGTTGAAGCAAGAGTAAGAATTAAATACAAAAGAATAACTAATAAAATTTACGAAATGAAGAAGTGACGTGTTAGGCATACATCATCCAACAGTAAATACGTTAGAGGTGAAAGGAACAATTGTCGATTGTTAAAGATATCACAAAATTATAAATTGATAAGTACTATAATTACCAGTGCTGAAAGCTAAATAATGTAGCAAAAACATATTAAAGTGAAATAGTTTAACAGAAATTTTATAATTATTTGGTTTGTATAAAATTATGTAATTATTTAGTTTAAATAAAATTTTGTAATTATTTAGTTTACTAAAATACCTAAAATTTACTTATAACTATATAAAGTATTTTTTTTCATTGAACTTTCATTTGCAAATGAAATTTTAACGTCACACCTGGTACGTAGAATTCAACTAAAAGCTAGTAAATAGTAAGCTAAATTTTATTCGTAATTCCTTGATAACATTTCTAATGTAAAGCTGCTTAAAAGCCAAACCTAGCAAGAACAAAATATGCTAAGTCAAAAGTTACTCTATTCACGTTAATATGTCTTATTTTATTAAAAGGCAATAATTTAAATGCATATAAAGAAACACATTAAAGTTCATCTAAAAGCAAGTTTTTGAATTTTCGGTCAAACTAAATTTGTTTCAGTAAAATATCAAATAAGTTAATTCGTAAAGTTAGTTATTTATATTCCAGGAGCAATAATGTTTCTTTGTAAAGGATTAAAATTGTAACATTATTTTATATGGTAGATGTAGATTAAGTTTTATCATTTCTGGTCGAAAACGACAAAACAACTAGAAGGGTTTGACTGGCCTGTCTAACACGTATTGAAGTGAGAACGCAAGTACAGCATTTTGTCCTTGGCAGACCATATGTAGAAGAACGCCAGATTGTTACTTAGATATCTTCGAATTCTGAAGATGACCAAATTTGATTATTTGACGGAAATTATTCTAGTCCATTTTGCCAAAATCTGCCCTTTGATAAAGTAAGTCTCCTTCCATATTTGCAACAAACGATAATAATTTATATTTTCCCTCCTCATTTACTCAAGACAACCATAACTTATGAGTCTCAACTCATTTGCTAAAGTTAATGAAAAAGAATTGGTTAAACTTAATTAACCCAAAATCAAACTCACCCGTGGCGATAAACAATCACAATCACGGCGAAGCAACAAAAGAAGATAAATCGAGCAATTAATTTACAAAACCATTAATAAAATAAGCGGTGTGCTTACGAAGGTCGCTGCACGAACGATATAAAGCACACACTGACCATATATTCGTATCACGTCATCCTCACCTAATATTTAAAGTGGACATTCACAAAAGGACAGGAGAGTGTTTCGTTAAAATTTAGAAACTATAACATTCATTTTCAAACAAATTTTAAGATCCTATAACAAAACCCTTACAACCAAAAGGTTTAATTAAATAATTTGATTTAAAATTATTTTATTCTATAGAAAATACTTAAAATTAAGAAAAATAACGTTACAATATACCGAGTCGATTCAACACGTAGTTCAAAATATTGCTTTCAATTCACTGTTTCGACATTGATAATTATTAAGTGTCTTAAAACAAAGATAATGGCTTACTTATATACAGTGGAAGTTAAAAAGACTACTTCCTGTCCATCAATTTACTGAATTGTAATAATTACATCGACATTCTTGATATTATCTTTTTTAGAATCCCAAGCTGTATCGTATCCTGAAGAGCTCCCGTTCCGCTTCAGGTAAGATAATTTACCATCTTAATAGGGAACGTCATCATCCCTGGCCAGCTACCACCGGAACTGGTAACGCACAAAATTCTCGATTTTGTCTTATTCACTACGGTGTTCATACGTTATACCTTTGTCAACCTATTTCCGATCCATTTTGCTAACTTGGCAGTGATTCGATATACCTTCTTCTACATTGTTCGTGTCGTAAGCCATGTGGCACAAGCAGTTAACGCATCATCTCGTGATCAATTAATAGCCTACAGAAAATGATTTGCCAACTACGTAACATTATCGTTTTGAAACCTAGATAAGGCCTTGTAATCATAATTTTATGGTCTGGAACGAGATATCTTTCTTAGATTGACTATGCCACCCATAATTTGAAGCTTTACAAAAACTAAAATTGTAGTTGAAGCTAATAAATAAACACACTGCTTAGATGGGTCTTCTATTGACTGGATGTATTAATTTTGAATACTCACAATTTTAATCAATTCATTTCTTTTATTCAGACTAAAATGAGCAGTCTACAGTTTCTTGCTCATGAGTAAAAAGATTTACTTTCATTTTTATTGCTAATGCTATTGCATTTGCTTAATATTTTGCACGCAAAGGGTTTTGCTTCAATTTGTTCATATGACGAAATGAATGTGGCTTTTGTCTTAATATGTACTATGCACGTAAATAATGTTTTACTTTGTGTTTAGTTCAAAAACTTAGATTACTAAAATATTTCAATTTAAAATTTTAATAACCGTTTTAGAACAAAATTTATTTGACGATGTAATTTTAAAAGTGTTATATGTGCTACTAAATTGTTCCCCGATAAAAAAATAGCAATTCGTTTAAATTTTCCAAAATTGATTACGAGGACCAGATAATATATTCGCGCGATATCGAAGAAAGAATTGAATAATTTTCAACATAATCCGCTTCTAATTCAATACAGGGTTGTTTTGAAATATTTTCAGATCTTTTAACTGATTATTCCTAATGCCCCATACATTCACAAAAAAATAATAAAAAAAATTAAACAGCTTTAATTTGGGCACAATCGTATTTAGAACATTCTAGGAAAACTTTTTGAGAACTTCTAATTTACAATACGTATGGTCACAAACTTTATACCAGTTTTTTATGTCATTATTGTACATTTATTCCAGTTTTACTTATATTACAGGTCATTGCAAATGAAATTCGTTAAATAAGTCCATTTTGATTTATTAAATTAAATTTACATAACTGTGCACGTTTTCAAGCATGTTTATTATCCAGTTTTCCAATACTTTTTGTGGCAGTAAAAGTTATCAAAAAATGGTAAAAGTTTAGTTATTAAGAGAAAATACTGCTTATTTTATACAATTAGTTTGATGTTTTTTTCATTATTTTTAAATTAAAAAGCTTTATTGAAAAAATAAAAACACATATCCCTTTGGAACACATTTTTGTACCTTCTGTTAAAATTTGAAAAAATTGGAAAACAATTATCAGCTGTTCAACTTTACGTAGATAATTTAAAATTATTGATTACTCAATTTCGGAAATATTAAAAAGAAAAATAAAAATAAAATGGGGAATTTTCTCTTCACAAGTAAACAATCTTTTAGAATTAACAAGCCATCTTTAAACAACTATTAAATTTAAATGTTATCACTAGTAACTATTTATTTGTAAACTAAACTATCTCTAATGAGTTTAATATAAATCCTGAATGTAATTTTTTAAGAACATATAAAAATTAGGTTATTTATTTGTGGTAGTATAGGTTAAGCACCCATTTATTAGTAAATAATCAGACCACAATTCAATATGTTGTTTTAATTTGTTATTTCAGTAAATAGATTCGTAGTTTTCTTGACTGTTTGTAATGAATTGACTGTGGCAAATTCCAACAATTCATAAAATGTTTTCATGTGTAAAATTTTCAAAAAAGGCTTAATGGAATTTAATAACCTGTTTCAACAACTATTTCAAAGAAATCCTGTATATTTGATTCATCAATTTTCGACTATTTTTATGTCTTCGCGAAAGTGATTTTCTTCAAGCGCGGCAAAATACACGTTCACTACTGTTCCTCGCTTGTGTTAAATTTTTTACCACCAAGAAATGTTTTTAGTGTAGGAAATAAATCGAAGTCGGATGGTGAGAAATCTGGTGGGTGCGGCAATAAATCAAACTTCAATATATTTCGTTTATTTAGCCATTCTTGGTTGTTTCCCAGCGATAACTTTCTTCAGGCGGTCTATAAGAGCTGCATGATATTGTCGGCTGATCTTTTACAATTTACCAACAGGTTCATTTTGGCATTCCAAAACATAGACGCTACCGCTTTCTTTGGAGGTGGTTTTCCATATTTAACTCACATTTTAGATTGTTGTTTCGATTTAGGATTGAAGTGGTGTACTCAGGTTTCGTGGCAAGTGACAAGCCGGCGCAAGAAGTCATTCGTATTTCATTTAAAAATCTTCAAACTCTTGAAAGAAAGTTGACAGCGAACGCACTTCTGCTCGATCGTTAACACCCATATTGACGATAGCTTTTGCATATCGAGCTTTTCGTGCAAAATATAAACTAAAATCTCTTTTGCGATACTCAAAGTGTCTACTATCTCCGATGATTTCAGTCGTCGATGCATCATTACCATTCGTAAACTTTATCGATCGCTGACACAGTCGTTGACTTTTTAGTCCTCCACTGCAGGAGTTATCTTCCAAGATTGTTCTTCCTATTTTCGAACAGTTGTATATAAACATTCCTTTTTGAGGGATGTTCGATTAGTCCATTTTATAAAATGCATCAAAGTAACTCAGTTTATCACACTCAAATCAAACTTCGTTGGTGAAATGAATAAACGTTAAATCTAAGAGAATGTGACGTTTAATTTCTAAATTACACTGCCCTCTATAATTGATAGTGCGAACTATTCATCCCGCCTACATTTTTTTTATTTAATATTTTCTTTTAAAACTTATACGTAGGTACGTAATTGAACAATACGTTTTAAAATATATCTTTATATATGAATTTAAAATAGGAAAAGCAAAATTTCACTGCATTAACGTTATTTTAATTAGCCAAAGTTAGCAATGAATGCAGAGAATATTAAATAGCGGAGTTCAATTTTTTAGAGCGAAACTGCATTAAAATTGCCATGACAGACAAATTATTTTTTATTTCATGGAAAGACTATTTGTTCAACTACCTTTAACCTAAAAAAGCAGTTCTGGTAGATATGCAAGAAGTAATGTATTCAAAGTGAAACCAATTAATTGTCTTAGTACGTAAATAATTGAACTAACGGTAACAGTTTAAGGTCATTAATTTATTCATAAACACACTACGTTTTAAGTAGTAGGTAAACATTTGATTTGTTCGTAAAAGCAATTAGAATAAATAGAATTTTGTATCGTGCGCCTCGAAGGCGTAGAATAAAATGACATATCAACATTTTATATGGAAACCATTGTTAAGGCAAATGTATGTATGTGAGAAATTTAAAGGGCAATTAAATCTAATTGAAAATGGAAAGACCAGCGCTTCGATTCATAGTGAAATTCGTGACAGCAGTGCAGCGGAACGAGTAATTATTAACATTTTTCGTCAAGGACAAAAACAATTCTTTAGATTTGTTCTGAGCTTTCAATTTTTAATGCCAATTTGGCAAATTTTTATCTATGGTAGAATTGCGCATAACATGAGCTGAAAAAATAAAACACCCAATGGTGACAATAATATTAAATATTAAAATATTAATATTAACTCATCCCCAATCATAATAAAATGGAAACATTTAATGTACAAATAATGTATTTAGATAAATTAAGTTAAGTAATTGTCTACATCAAATAGGATGTTACCATTTAAATGTTAATACGTTACAAGAAATTATCGTAAAGCGCAAGAATGAAATAGCAAATAAGTTACGCTAGTGGAATAAAGATACTGTGTCCTATATTAGTATATAAAGAGCGACGCAAGAATGCTTAGGGGACTACGACTTCAACCGCGAAGCCGTAAAAACTTCGAACACAACCGAGAAGCCGGGAACTTCAATTGTGAAGCCGGCGCACTCCGAATCCGATCGCGAAGCCGTAAACATCGGGCTGTACGCTCATGGTGGGGTTCGCCTAATGAATCAACCTTTGATTTAAAATATAAAACCGAGTCCACTAACCTAGTTTTCGCTTGGAAGTTGATCAACCTTTCCGCTGTCGTCGACCATGCTTTATTGCTTGGGCAATGAACATCGTCGCTGAGGGTTAGCCATGATCCTTCGGTTAAACAGTTGCGAGGCCCGTCTTATTTGTGCCGCGGCAGTTAGACGTACGACTAGGCGGAGGAATCTGACAGCTCGTAAATGCCGCTTTTCGTTGCTTCTGCCATAAAAGCTGATATTACGACATATACATACCGCAAAAGGTATATGTGGCAGAAGCACATAAAGTTCTTTAGGTCGATTACTAAACCGTTTATGTATCGATGTAAGCAGCATTGATATGAGATCCGTTCTTAGAAAACTTCCAAACGCATTTTAGCATTTGCTTAAGGCATGTAGAAATTAATTACCGTTGGTTGAAAGCCTTTTCATGAGAAGTGCTAATTAATTAATTTCATTGATACTAATTCAATAGTATCATCCGTCCGTTACTAAAATTAACACCAGCCGAAACAAACCGATTGCCATCAACAATAATTAAATACATTCCTTGATTGAGCTTTACGAATTAAAAATCAATATTTAATTCCCATTGTTGTAGACGTAAAAGAACAGTTAAACGATCATTTCATTTAGTTTACTTTGTACGTATTTGTTTTAGTATTACATGTCCAAAGAATACTTATATAATTGTTTTGAATGTTTTGTTATTATTTTGTACATAACTATTCTGAACCTTTCATTATTCTGTACATAATTTTAATTTGTAATTAATCATCCAGTTATTTTTATTTGTAATATATAACTTATGAAGGTTTACCACCTTATTATTTATCAACTAATTTAGCTAGGTATGAACATCAAAGTCCTCCTTCAAAAGAGTCCTGTAACCAAAGAACCTGGTCTCACGCTATTACCTGGAAAAGCAAAATATAAATAATTTTTTCCCGCGACGTAGTTAAAGAAATTCGCAACCTCACAGTAGCAGTTTCGAGCGACAATGTGGCACTTTTGAGCTTTTATTACACAAATAGCTATTTGTCGGGATTATTGTAATTCAGATAATATAGGGCTATTACTGAGTAATGACGACCCTGAGTGACCCAAATAGGCGACCCAATTTACACTTTCATAGGTTGCTTTTCCAATACAAAAACATATATACCTTATTTGTCATATTTCCAACTGTCAATAATTAAGTTGTAATATTTAAACTACTACGTTTTAATGAACTACTAGTAAAATTAGTATTCACCTTTAATGTTATTTGAAAGCATAAATATTATATTAGTCAAGCAAGCGTTCGCAGTAGTTCAAACATCCTA
>JAHWXV010173024.1:0-10010 GCA_024586415.1 Phrixothrix hirtus
CCCCCCCCCCCCCCCCCCCCACACCAATAAATAGCGAAATAAAGGAACGAAACCTGGCGTTAATGAAGATACGAAAGTGGGCTGGGTAAAGAAAAATAGGATGGGCGAAAATCCCTCTCATAATGATTTCCAGAAAAGGAAATATGGAATGCAAAACTTGCACCAAAAGTAACCCCTTGACCAAACATATCCCTTCTAGCAAGAGGGAAAGCTCGAGCCTAAATTAAAAAATCGAGGAAAGGACAAAGCAACTTAAGTATTCTACTCCAATCAAGTAGAACGTAAATTCATAGATGTAAGAAATAAAAGAATTGTTCAATAAGAACGAATCGCCAGATGTAAAATTCCATCTATTG
Source organism: Phrixothrix hirtus (assembly GCA_024586415.1). Classification (NCBI taxonomy): domain Eukaryota; kingdom Metazoa; phylum Arthropoda; class Insecta; order Coleoptera; family Phengodidae; genus Phrixothrix; species Phrixothrix hirtus. The sequence goes on from JAHWXV010173024.1 coordinate 357, forward strand.
AAGAATAAAGAAAAGTGAACTGAATAGAACGCTATTCAAATGTAAGACAACTTATCAAAAACTAATCCAATTGGAGAAAATAACTCCACAAATGAATAACGAGCAGATAGTACTCGATGTAACTCCTTATCCAAGACTCTTCAACCATTCAAATCTGTAGGAAACAACAAAATACTCAAAAAAGGAATGACAGGTAGCCCCAGCCTACTAAATTTGGTAGCTTAAATAAAAAAAAAGAACTCCCTCCGGAACAACATTAGAGCTAGCCTTAGATATTGGAGGGAGTAATGAAAAATCAGGAATGCATAAATGGAACGGTAGTATTGATTTCAAAAATCGTATTCTTTTAAATAGCAAGCCAGAAAACTACAGGTAGAAGCATCCTAGGAGTGCCAGGTAGTCGTCCAGAACTAATAGTTGGTGAGTAAATCCTCAATGAAAAAGGAAAGACGTTCAAAATAGGTATTTAATACTAACTTATAACTAGAATAGGAGAAAATTTCCAAAAAAAAAGCCCTAACGGTTCCAAAAAAAGAAAAATTTACCAAGTCCTACATGAGCCACCGTTTCTTAAGAACATCCACCTCAGAAAGGGAAGACACAATGAAGATAGTATCTTTTCTTTACCAAACCAATGTCCTTCTAAGGAAGGCAATCCTAAAGCGTGTAACTCAAAAAGGCGTAACGGAAAAAACAAAAGTTCAAGACCTAAAAATATGAAATAAACAGTTGCTTGTGTCAAAACATCAGGATTTCTTATTAGAAAATCCTGGAACAGAATAAATTTGGGTGCCAGGTGATATAAATCACCGAAGAAAAAATTGAAGACCTGATTTAATTAGGCTCAAAGAGTTCAAAATAGAACTAGGCCAGAACTAAGTTCATAAAAAATAAGAATAACCAAACATGTGCCATAGACTGTAAGAGGATACAAAAGGCAAATTACAGACACCAAAACCTGCAAAGCTATAATTCATGAAAAAGGAAAGAAACCAGTTTAGGAGAATTCTTAAACGAAAAAAGATGGAAATAAACATTCCTCAAAGCCCACTTACTCTTAGAAAGAAAAGAGTACTTATGCACAGCCCCAATCATTTTCAGTAAATATCCAAATATACCTTCATCGTACCCGGCCTCCGAAAAGAGACTCTTGCCAAAGAAGGAAGGAAAAACGGTTTAGGTAACTTCCAATACAACGGGAAGAAGTAAAAAGGCCTAAAGTAAGCAATTACCCCTTAAAATAAAGATCAAGTTGACCTGGCTCCTCCATGGCAAAGTTCACGTCCTAGTCTTACACAAACGAACTAGGTCCGGGCAAAACTATTCCCTAAATAAGGAAGAATATTAAAAGTAGGTAAATTTCCAAAGGAAGAAGGAAATAATATATTTCTTAATAAAAAATAATGGTGTCGGAAAATCCTACGTTAAAAGCAAATAAATTAATTATCCGAAGCCTCGCACTGAATAGAGAAAACCTTGAAGAGATTAGGAGATGTCAGCAAATCAAGCCTTTATAAGTATTCCTATAATTCTTTGAAAAGTTTGTTCCGCTCGGTGAGTCCACCCTATACCTTCCTCTTCTTTTTTCCTTTATAAAGTTTTAATAGAGGGGAGGTTTGGTGAAAAAATCTTTAATAAATCGACGAAACCATGAACAAATTCCCAAAATTCTTTTAATCTCGGTAGAGGTGTTTGGTAGAGGGTAATTAGTGGTGGCTTCTATTTTCTGTGGATTGGTAGGAAGGCCATTTTGTCTACCACATAATTCAAATACGTAAGCTCGGAATTGCAAAATACCCACTTAGAAAGATTAATAGTGAGATTGGCTTCTTGTACTTCTAACAAAACTACCTCTAGTACCTCTGAACGTTCGCTAAAAGTGGGCATGACTATCAAAATGTCATCTATATAGACAAAGACTGATCGAACTAGAACAGGACCAAATAAAGTGTCCACCAGACGCTGTTGAGTAGCAGAGCTTTGGTTAATCCCATTAGCATAAATATGTATTCGAATAAGCCTCTCAAGGGTACAGTAAGCTCCTTCGACACACGAATTCGGGTTCAAAGGGAATTGCCAAAAGATCTTTTTTAAGTCAATAGAAGTGATGAACCGAGCATCACGCAAACGGTTTAGGGTATCAGAGAGATACGAAAGATGATAACTATCCTTTTTGATAATCCTTTTTAACATTTTTAAATCGAAACAAACTCGATACTCATTGAAATTTTTCTTTCGAACGAGAACCATCGGCGAATTCCAAGATATTTTTGAAGGCCGGATTACTCCATTCCAACATACTATCAATTTCCTTGTTGACATGAGCTAACATCCCCGGCGAAATGGGATAATGCTTTTGTTTAATAGCAATTACCTGTGCTGTGTCAATGTTGTGAATTACTAACGAAATACACCCTAAACTTTCCTTATCGAATTGCCTAAACTTGTCAACTATAGAATCTAAAGATCTTTGTTGCAGTGGACTAAGATTTTTCTCCTTTTAGTATTGGAGTTTTAATCACATTCCCATTGGTAAAATAACTATCCTTTGAAAAATCCGTACATAAGTAGAACATCCGGAAAAAACCCATACCGAGAGCAAGAGGATCAGTCATGGAATCAGAAATGATAAACTTCAGGCGTCTCCGGATATTTTCTACTTGGATAGGAATCCTAACAATTCCCAAAACACTTTTCTAAATTCCATCGACCGTTTTTACATCCGGGAGTAACGTATTGGAGCGAGGAAGATTTCTGTTAAGGACAAATAAACCAGATTTCCCAAAAACGAAGCAAGCTGCTCCCGTATCAATCAGGGCGAGAACTGAGTGTCTATTTATGTCACCTGAATAAGAAGTCGAAAATCTTTGCGCTTGGAAAGAAATGAAGAATGCACAGGTATGTTATAGAATAACCTAACGTTTTCTATCCAAGCTTTCCACTTAGATCTATCGATTTTCATTGAGGCGGATGGACTAACACCGACCATTCGGCTACGCCTACCTCGTTTTTTGAATTGCATTTAGGATAGGTGGGTAAAATTGGTGCATGGTTCCACGAATATAACAAGAAGTTTTTCGAGGTTGAGTACACGTGTGAAAGTGGTGACCCTTTAGTTGGCAGTTGCAACAAACAGTACTCGCTTTCGTTCGAATAGGCCGAGAAGCCCGCTTAGTTCCGTTTAAATTAGTATCATCCGCGTTTGTGCTTTTCATGAACGCCCCAACACTTACTATACCTCTAGAAAACCCGGTTTGTACGCATAATCCGGTTAAAGGGCTAAAGGAGGGACTGAAGAATTACGGAACTTACTGTTGCGTAATTTAATAGTCCTCAGTATTATGCAGAAGGTTAATAACTGAGGGATTGAATGTATATCAACCATTGCTAGTTGTGTGTTATAATAAGGAAGAAGATTCTTCAAAATAATAGGTTGATCATAACTGAAATAAAAACCATCGGGCGCTCTTCGAATCTTTGCTTTCCCGTTGCATGATCCATAATATGAATATTGTAATTAATCTGTGGCTTATTAGACGCTTTCATACGCATTACCATTAGTATACGTCCAATTCCATCAAAGTAAGCATTCTGCCATTTTTAATTATCTTGGTTGTGATGCTCAACCGAGATTGCAACGTAATCGTCATAGACATATGTTACATTCTTCTTTGTTGTTGTCGGAGCAATATATATAGAAATAACGCTGGTACGTTCTTCTTCACCTCCTGATCTCCGCTAAAAATTACTGTTTCATCACCACTGCAGTTATATCCATTCCCATTCGGAGTATAATTTTCGACAAAGTCCAAGAGAGTAAGACTTGTAACTGGTAATGAACTTCTACTATTCATTTTGCATAAATGTTTAAAATTTTTCTTAAGTTTACCATAATAACGTACGCACGTTGCCTTCATATGCTCGAAATAGAAATTGACTAAACTATGCCGGAACTAGCTAACTTGCTGCCTTGTTTCTATCTTGTCAACTCCTGTGTTTCTTGCTTTTTGTTTGTTACATTCGTGCGTACGACATCGCGCGAATCGCCCTACCAGTCGACCAGCCCATAATTTCCCTGTGTCGGTTACCTCAATCATCTAGCCTCTGGCGATAATTATAGCTCTTCCTCATGACAATACAACTCTTATTATATATATACACACATTATTCTAATCGTACAATAGCTAGCATATAGCACCGTTTACAGCCTACCCACCACAACTATAATTATAACCCCTTCCTCCATAATTATAAATCTTCACGCTATCACTCCCTACTATAATTATAACCTTTTATTGTGAAAGCACAACAAACATTATATATACACACCTTACCCTAATCACACAATGACAACCACCTCGCACCGCCCACCTCTTACCGGCCATCAACCAATCGATGTAACTGTAATCTTTTCAGCTATAACTATACACCTTTCCGTTATAACTATAAACCCTTCCGCTAATTACACGCAAACACTACTTTAATGACGAGAATCCGGGAACTAGACGCTAATTACCACTGTCAACACTCGCTATCGGCAATTACAACTCTCGTTACTCTAATCGCTGCAATTAACTGCACTGATTACTCCAATCACGGCGTTATAGAACGAGTAGATGGTTATGAACCACTTGACTGGTCCAAACCGTCCGGTGGTACTTGACCCGGTCTAGACCAAATATGCGATTCTGTATCACTGGACCAATGGTCTAGAACCACTGTGGTCCAGCGTCACTCTACGTTTGTTTACCACTAACAAACCTGCCATTTTTTAAATATTTCAATATAATTATGATTTATAAAAATAGAATTATTTTAATCTATTTTGGCTAATCAAATTCCATTGTTAATTTTCCGCATCTCTGTCTTTGAATTATAATATTTACTATTTCCATTTATACTAACGGTTGAGTACTATACTAATCAATTTTAATTAATTATAAATGTTTTTAAGATAATGAACTGTTAATGACATATGTAACAACAAATGTAACTTTCTGGCTTCAATTGTAACCTTATGTATGCCTAGGTCTTATAAAAATAATTTGCTGGTACCTAAATGACCTTCAAATTTAATGATACTACGAAAGTTTCAGTTACATGTATTTAGTAACTCTAACTTGGTCTTTCATAATGTTACACCAGTATGTACATTAAATGTAGGACTTAAGATATATACCAAATGCCACAATATCACGGTAATGGATATTACTTGGTTATATAATTAATCATATGAATTGTTTTATGAATAATATAGTTGACTGAGCATAATGCTAATCAATGAATGCTTCATTCATCATCGTACCCAAGTATTTAATTAATTTTCGCTCACATTCAGGTTAAATGTTTTACACACGCTTAGAATTCCAGCTATTTATTTAGTTTTGTAGTAATAGCTTCTCTCTAATCCTTACAATTAAATATAGTGTTTTAGATAAATTGGAAATTGTATATAGGACGTTTTTACGTTGGTGGATTTTGTAAAGATTAGCTATTGCTGTGTGCATGTGGAGATATGTGGTTGACTAGAAACGAAATGGAGTGGCAAACTAATTTGAGATTTATTATTAAATTTGATTTATATTGTAGCAGTTGCTAGTTCTAGAATATTACTGTCCATTTAACCCATTACAAATTATCAAATTTTATTGAAAAAAGCATTAGCGATGCAAATTAAATGCCGTATTTAGCAAACATGTTTGATAAATATTTAACAAAGTAATAGAACCTAGAATCTTTTTATTTTATGTTGTGTCCCATCAACATCATTTACAGCTTATGGTCATAACTATTCCTTACAGTACTTTCCTATGTTAATTTCTTTATGTCTGATAGCCATGAGAATACCACTTTATACATAGTGCACTCTAAATGAGTGCATTACGTAAACACCAGGTACATCTTGGCGTATACGACAAAAAACGCTCATAGATTTTTTTTAAATTGAACAGTACTCGAAATAGTTGCACGACTGTAATGGTCCATTCGAATGTTTTACTTCTGAAGTCATCGTTCGATTTATGATACACACACTCTGATTAGTAATATGCACAATACGTTATTCACCACAAATGTAAAGAGACTTCGACGAAAAACTTAACTATTAAAATAAATATAAACAATATCTTGTGTTTAAACTATCTTTAGAATATTTACTATCTGCTTGCGTGCGTACACGTGTGGGTATTTGCGTGCGGGTGTATGTTAGTGCAAGTAAAATAACAGATATATCTTCACGCTATAAATGTTGGGAAAAATTGGCCCAAAAATTAACATTATATAGTATCTTTAACTTAAAACAAGAAGCTGAGATTTCTTGTTATAAAAAATTTATTAAAAATTAAAAAATTTTGTACTACTAGAATTTTAATTATATTAAAGTATAAATGTGCCGTTATTTATTAAAAGTACATAGTTTATATCAACCTATGTTATATTATAATGATTTATTTGTTGAGGTTATAAGTCAAAAGTTACTATAATACGTAAAAATCCATTTTCCTAGTTGTCTAACATGTTTCGGTTAAAATAACCTTAATCATAGAATTTTTATTTCTTCTGAAATAAATTTTTTAAAAGTATTTTCCAAAATTCACAAAGTTTGAAATATCTACAAGATTTTTTTTAAGTATTAGGTAATAAAATTATAATAACTTACATATTAGAAGTAGTTTTCAACTAAGAAAATGAATTTTTAATTATTATACTAGCTTTTGACCTATAACCTCAAGAAATAAATCATTATTTAAAAGTAATATTCTTAAATAAAATTAATTCAATTAATCCATATATAAACCGAATTGAAGGCAATTACAGGGTGGTCCTAAAAATAGGTAATCGAAATCCGATTCATATTAAGTATTAATTCAATGCGAGTTCCGGACATAACAGGTAACAATTAATAATGAGCGATTAGCACATAACCCATGGAACAACAATATCTTCGATGAGCCGGTCACTATTGTTTATGACCAGCTCCATTCGCTCGGTAAAACTAATAACCATAACGTCACACTGTGCGCCGCTGGTATTCTGCATAACAGTCTCGATGTTCTCCCGAAGCTTTGCTAGGTTACATAGAGTGGGCCTTAAGGAATATTATTTCGCTAACCTCCATAAAAATGCATTACATAGAGACAGATCAGAACTTCGTACAGGATATGGAAAACCTGTGCCTCTTTAAATCAGAAGACCGGGAAACATATATTGCTGTACGCATCCATTCTGTTTCGTGTACGTTAATTAATTTATTATCATGAAAAGTTAGTAAGTAACTTCTTTTGTACATAAAAACTTTTCATTTCACATTATTGCAATATTCCTGTGTGCTTGTTGAACGGCAAATGCAATCTTTCTACCTAAAAAGTTTATTTGTCTTTCTAAACTATTTACGTACGACAAAGGGTTTATCACAGAGAATTTAATCTTTAGTACTAAACATGCAAATTATAATCTTAATTTAGAACGTTTAAGTCAATTTCTAATAAATTGAGATATTGTAACAGAAGTCGAATGTTAAATGCTTTACATAGGTAACCTTCGTTCGCAAAGCAGAAGTCACTTGGAAGGCTCTCCAGTAGTTTAGATATCCTAGGTAGTGGCAGGTGCATAGAATATAAAGACCAGCAGCAGATTATGGTGTATGGGCGCTCTAGATGTTCAATAATTATTGTTAAGTAATTAACAGAGAAATGTGATTATTCGTGATTAGCATTTTATTGCTTTTAAAGGAATTAAGGCTAAGCTAACTATTGTTTTATCAGAAATAATAGAAGTACAAAATAGTAGGAATTTAATTACCACAGAAATTGGAATACATATTTTCTGATGTTAATAGTGATTTTAAAATATGAATTAATTGTATGTTACCCAGTAGCAACCAGCAAGTCTCCTCGATAAGTAGAGTAATTAGATCCGGTCCACAGTTGAAGGTAGATGAAAAAGCGTTGTTATAGCAGGCTTTGAAGTCGGCTGTAAAAATAATAGAACCAAGCAGTTGCAGCAAACTAAAGATGAGACAAACATGAATTTGAGTAGCGCTCTAGCTAAGGTTTCCCTGATCTAAGTATCCAATTACAGTAAGCTAAACGGCGTTTCAGGTGAAGTCTACAAAGACGAACGAATAATGAACTTAAAATTTTAATTGTATAACAAAATAACTCAACAAGAAAAGAATAATAGTGGATTATTAAACAGTAAAAAATATTAATTAAATATTTTTAAAGAATTCCGAAGTACAAATATTGGAGTTAATAAATAATAAAAAACCAATTCGGAAATTTCCTTCCACAATTTAGAGAGTTGAAAAAGAGTATCCCTTAAAGAATTACTGGGGAAAACATGCGACAGAGAAGAAGGATAGAATTAATAATCTGTGACGAGGTTTAGCATTCTAATTATCGAAGGGGACTCGTTTAATCAAATTAATTTAAATATACCTTGCGATTCAACCCACGAAAATAATTAAGACGTCGTCTTATCAACATAATCATAAAATATTAGTTAAAAGCAACGAGGTGCTGAATACATGTTCAAGCAAAGGCAAATTCAACACGTCACTTCAACCTTGTAGTAAAATATTGAATAGTAAAACAAACAAACCTTTACTGGTCTCAATGTTTGCCATTAAACCAGCTTCTTCCCAAAGTTAAGTGGCCCCAAAACTAACATCTGTAACAAATAAATAATTAAAAATTTATCCTAAAGATCCAAAAGAACAAAGATGTTAGCATTCAGCCGATATCTTATTGATACCCCATCTTACAATAGTTCATAATCTAAATAAAAATTAGCTGTTTGTAATTCATTTTCATTAATTGAACTTAGATGTTAAAGTTAGTATTTTGACGGCAGTAATATTTTAATATAACGGAGAAGAATCAACAAAAGTGTCCGCTCAAAGATCAAGTCGAGACTCGCTGCGGAATTCAATACCATATTACTTCTCCCTTGCCCGCTTCATTGTGTGTTTGCTGCCATATAAGATGTGAATATTAATTGGTTAAAAATAACAAAACAACAGAATATACACTATGCACCATAAATTATATGCTTGTTAAGTTAAAAAATAGGTTGAAATGAAATGAATATAGAAAATGCACACACACGGGATGTTACAAATGAATTTCTGGTAAATAAATTTTACTACTTATGTAACAACTATTGCAAAATCTAATTAATATTTGTCACACTTTAATAAAAAGATAATTATTTAAACTAAACTGACACATAAAGCTATAAAAGAAGATTTATAAATAAATTGATACATATTAAAGAAAAATCTAATATTTAAATAGTGGATACATTTTAATGGCGTTTTCTGTTTTTAAATAATGTTATGACAAGCTGGAAAGTCTGCAGCCAGAAACGAAGTAACGTGTGTATAAAAAGTTTTCTAATTAAGAGACCTATGGAAACAAAATGATGTATCTTTGCTTAATTCATACAGACATTTATTGTTGAAGTATTAAAGAAGTTTAATTTTAAAGTTTTATTTAAAAACTGGTGCTAACCGTTCAACAAAAGTCATTTATCTAGAGGCTTATTTTCGTACGTTTTATAATTGTTTTTTCTTTATTAAATCCAATTTAAATGTAATTAAGTAAATTTATTGGCAATTGATATTTTTTATTGTAAATACAGTTGCACCAAATA
>JAHWXV010173028.1:0-12957 GCA_024586415.1 Phrixothrix hirtus
CAACAGAGAGAAACCCCTGCGGGTGGTCATTCGTGGCCTCCCGCAGGAAATCGCCAACGAGGAGATAAAGGACGATCTCATCCGTCAAGGCATCCCCGCACTGTCGATACGGAGGATGCACAGGGGGCCCCTCAACCACCTGGAGGTGGAGAAGACGCCAACAGGGAAGAAGATTTTCGACGTGAAGGAAGTGTTGAGCCTTCACATTACCCTCGAAACGCCGAAGAGGTCGAGGCAGCCCATCCAATGCCACAGGTGCCAGAAGTTTGGGCGCACTCAACACCGGTGCAGCGCAGTAACTCGCCGTGTCAAGTACGGTGCCGAGCACGACACCGCCAAATGCACCAAATCAAAAGAAGAGCCCGCCAAGTGTGCAAACTGTAGAGGCGGGCACACGGCGAGTTACCGGGGGTGTCCTAACCGCCCTCAGCAACGCCAAGCAGCAGCAGCAACTCCGCCAGCTGCTGCACCACCAGCCGCTGCACCGGCAGCGCCAAGAAGCGGCGTCTCCTACGCCGCAGCATGTAAGGGGGAGGAGCCCCAATCTCCGACGGAAAACATCGTCAAAGCTGTTCAGCCTGGAACAGCTAATGCAGGTCGGCCGACTCCTAGTGGATGCCACGAAGAAGTGTGACAACATTTCGGAAGGCATAGCAAAAATTATGCTATGCCTGCCAGAAATCCTAGCAATTTTGAATTAATTGCTAGGTAACCCACACTCCGCTCACAAAGGGAAGTGGGTACCACGTACCGACGACAAAATTCGCTACAAAAATGATAAAACATCCGTCGGAGATTATAAGAATTGAATTCTTGAGGGTCCATTAGCGATGAAAGAAAGCCAAAGCGAAGCGACGAAATTCAAGTTTCACGATTCCCCTCCCTGATGTCATCAGCGTCCTTTGCTTGATAGAGTTTTTCGCGAAGTGGATGTTATTCCTGGTATTTAAGTAACTGGTAACCACTTGCGACGAAATTTAGGCTTCATCATTTTCCTCTCTGATGTCATCAGCTGCGTTTGCTTGATGGTTTTTCGCGAAGTATATATCCTTCCAAGTCCTTAAGATAGATCTTGAAACGTATCACTAGCTGGTAACCACTTTGCCACGAAATTCAAGTTTTATGATTTTCCTCCCTGATGTCGTCAGCGTCCTTTGCTTGACAGAGTCTTTCGCGAAGCGGAAGTTCTTCTTGGTAACCACTTGCGACGAAATTTAAGCTTCATCATTTTCCTCCCTGATGTAATCAGCTTTGTTTGCTTAATGGTTTTTCGCGAAGTGGATATTCTTCCAAGTCCTTGAAACGTATCAGTAGCTGGTAACTACTTTGCGACGAAATTCAAGTTTCATGATGTTCCTCGCTGATGCCGTCGGCATCCCTTGCTTGACAAAGCATTTCGCGAAGCGGATGTTCTTGCTGGTCCCTAATTAGCTGGTAACCACTTGCGACGAAATTTAATCTTCATCATTTTCTCCCTGATGTCATCGGCTTCGTTTTCTTAATGATTTTTCGCGAAGTGGATGTTTTTCCAAGTCCTTAAAATGGATCTTGAAACGTATCAGTAGCTAGTAACCACTTTGCGATGAAATCCAAGTTTCATGATTTTCCTCCCTGATGTCAGCGTCCTTTGCTTGACAGAGTCTTTGGCGGAGCGGATGTTCTTCCTGTTCCCTAAGTAGCTGGTAACCACTTGCGATGAAATTTAGGCTTCTTCATTTTGCTGCTTCATTTCATTAGCTTCGTTTGCTTGACGGCTTTTCGCGAAGTACATGTTTTTCCACGTCCTTACGGATCTTAAAACGTATCACTGGCTAGTGACCACTTTGCGACAAAATTCAAGTTTCATGATTTTCCTCCCTGATGTCGTCAGCGTCCTTTGTTTGGCAGAGTCTTCCGCGAAGTGGACGTTCTTCCTGGTCCCTAAGTAGCTGGTAACCACTTGCGACGAAATTTAAACTTCTTCATTTTCCTCCCTGACGTAATCAGCTTCGTTTGTTTAATGGTTTTTCGCGAAGTAGATGTTCTTCCAAGTCCTTGAAACGTATCAGTAGCTGGTAACCACTTTGCGGCGAAATTCAAGTTTCATGATTTTCCTTCCCGATGTTGACAGCGTGCTTTGCTTGACAGTCTTTCGCGAAGCGGACGTTTTTCCTGGTCCCTAAGTAGCTCGTAACCACTTGCGACGAAATTTAAACTTCATCGTTTTCCTCCCTGATGTCATCAGCTTTGCTTCCTTGGTGGATTTTCGCGAAGTGGATGTTTTTCCAAGTCCTTAAAATGGATCTTGAAACGTATCAGTAGCTGGTAACCACTTTGCGACGAAATTCAAGTTTCATGATTTACCTCCTCGATGTTATCAGCGTCCTTTTGTGACAATCTTTCGCGAAGCAGATGTTTTTCCTGCTCCATAGCTAGCTCGAAACCACTTGCAGCGAAATTTAAGCTACATTATTTTCCCACCTGAGGTCATCAGCTGCGTTTTCTTAATGATTTTTAGCGAAGTGGATGTTTTTCGAAGTCCTTAAGATGTATCTTGAAACGTATCAATAACTGGTAACCACTTTGCGACGAAATTCAAGTTTCATGATTTTCCTCCCTGATGTCGTCAGCGTCCTTTGCTTGACATAGTCTTGCGCGAAGCGGATATTCTTCCTGGTCTCTAACTAGCTGGTAACAACTTGCGACGAAATTTAAGCTTCATCATTTTACTCCTTAATTTCATCAGCTTCGTTTGCTTGATGGTTTTTCGCGAAGTCCATGTTCTTCCAAGCCCTTGAGATCGATCTTGAAACGTATCAGTCACTGTTAACCACTTTGTGACAAAATTCAAGTTTCATGATTTCTTCCCTGATGTCGTCGCGTCCTTTGCTTAACAGAGTTGTTCGCGAAGCGGATGTTCTTCGTGGTCTCTAAGCAGTTGGAAATCACTGGCGACGAAATTTAAACTTTATCATTTTTCTCCCTAATGTCATCAGCTTCGTTTGCTTGATGGTTTATCGCGAAGTGGATGTTCTTCCAAGTCCTTAAGATGGATCTTGAAACGTATCACTAGCTGATAACCACTTTGCGACGAAATTTAAGTTTCATGATTTTCCTCCCTGAAGTCGTCAGCGTCCCTTGCTTTACAGAGTCTTTCGCGAAGTGGGTGTTCTTCCTGGTCTCTAAGTAGCCGGTAATCACTTGCGACGAAATTTAAGCTTCATCATTTTCCTCCCTGATGTCATCGGCTTCGTTTGCTTGATGGTTTTTCGCGAAGTGAATGTTTTTCCACGTCCTTACGGATCTTGAAACGTATCACTAGCTGGTATCCACTTTGCGACAAAATTCAAGTTTCACGATTTTCCTCCCTGATGTTGTCACCGTCCTTTGCTTGACAGAGTCTTTCTCGAAGCGCATGTTTTTCCTGGTCCCTAAATTGCTGGTAACCACTTGCGACGAAATTCAAGCTTCACCATTTACCTCCCTGAGTTTCTATACACAATCTACGCGTTGTGTAGTGATACGTCTAGAAGCCATCTGATTAAAATCTATTCTCCTCCAACCTATCGGTAGACCCAATGTATATATTCTGCAACAGTTGTACAACCATGCTGCAAGTTTTACAGTTGTTGTACAGAATCTAAATTGATATTAATTCCGGGTTAGTTATGGTTCCAGTGTCACCATGATCTCGCTTATTTTGATTATCAAACTAAAAGTTGCGTCCATTGGTCTTGTCTGGTAGCTCATCTACCATTTGAACTAGAGGTGCGGCAGATGCCCCAAATTCACTTTAATAGCGTGCATTACTTTCGGATTGTTTGCCTGGTACGTGGGCTAGCTGCAAAAAAGTAGTTTTAGTATTGACAAGGAGTGGTATAATATATTGTTTTCGTAACAGATCAAATGCAGGTCAAATAGTGTACACAGTTATTTCAAAAGGTTGATGTGTGACAAAAATGGTATTATCGCATTTTTAGATGTGGTGGAATTCCGAATAATCCATCAAACTCGTCGGAAGCGTTTGGGAATGAAGCAGCTTCCAATGCTACAACTCTTTGTAAAATTCAATCGTGAAAGTCGTCCATCAAAATTTCTTGTTGCAAGAAACAGCGATGAATTGTGAGATTATATCCTCACCAGGCATGCACATGAAGGAAATACCTACAATATTGTTCGAACATTTAAATGAAGCGTTGTGTTGAGTAATGCTCAAAAAAATAATTACGTGATTTGATGCACAGAAATTCTCAAGAAATGTGATCGAGAATCTACGACATTATTACAGATGACGAAACCTGTTTCGTCAGGCTGTACGGGTGTTCGAAAATGAATCAAAACCAACTAGTGTTTAAAAAAAATACCACTTCATTCTTTGGTATAGCTAGTCACGTTATTGACGCAATCAAAATTAATATTAATTATAACAGCACAGCATAATAAAAATTTATTCAAAAATACGTTAAAAATTTTTTTATTAGAAGCTAAATAAGAAAACTTTGTAAATATCTTTATAAACTAAAAGTAGGATGTACCATTTAAGTAAACAAATCTTTCAAAGTAGTGCCTTTCAACAAAGTAAAGGTTTCTAGTGTATCCTCGACAGACACTTGTTTCGTGACCATTTCAAAAAAACGCGATATTTAAAATTTACCTAAACGCCTCTTTGATAGACAACTTAAGAATTAGGAAACTTTTGCAAATCACAATGCCTCCGAAATTGAAAAATAGCACGTTTGGCTAAATTGCCAATACACCAAAATAACGAACTTTGTTATTTAAAAGTGATTGTTAAATTCAAACGACACCTGCAGTTTAAAATAACTGGAAGGGTAATGCAGATAAAAACTCGAAACAACCCTTAAACAAAGCTTTTTTTCACGAGAAGTGCGCGCTATTAACGTGTATGAATAAGTCCAAAATCGTGCTTTGTTAATTGATGCATCTCAGCCGTGACTAAGTTCTACGTCTGTTTTGGTTGCCGGAAAATTATATACAGCGACTAGTTCCATCATTTTGAACGCATTCTTCAGGAATAATTAGTACAAGAACTTCAATCCTGTCGCGATAGTAACGACTCTAAAATAAAGAATTATCTTCAACAACAAAAAGAAGATAACCAGGGTTAGTAAATTGAGAATTATTATGCGAGCAATTAAATAATAATAAATTCAATATAAATCACGTTAATTATTAATTAACGGCCAGTGAACAAACAGATGGCGCAGTCGGTACATAAACTAAAAACTATGCTTTGAAGAGCAACTATTCTAGGGTCGATTCCAAAGTTTGTGTGGCTCATTTGCCGAGCTATGGGACTACAAAACAACACGTGGCCATCATACATACGGTACTAAAAGCTACTGCTTAAGAATGAGCGAAACGTCGCCGTTCCGCCGCATTATATATGGTATGACTGTTGTTGTTGTTCAACTGTACCTTATGATCCCGATTTAACGAAGCGTGTTGAATGAACAGAAAGTTTATTCAGCGAAGCAGTGAAGTGGTGTCAAAGGAGCGCCATACGTATATTCAATTCTAATTAGATGTCTAACACTAAATGCATATGCCGCTGCCCTAACGTCACTTTATTGCTTCGCTCAATACAGTTTAGCACAACATTGAATCAAAAATGTTTTAAGAGGAAGTGTTTTACAGATCACTGCTACAGCAGTTTTTGATTTAATAAACACTCAAATTACGTTAATGTCCAAAGTAACAGCTAGCAAGACCAGTAGTTACACTAAGTTTGATAATCCGTATACCGTATGGAAAGTGGCGTGCACCCCATAAGAACGAATAGGACAGAATAATTAATTGCGTTGTCGAACAGTTGCTTGCCCTTCTGTATTGGAAATGTGACCGCGTTCTCGATTCTTATTAAGCACGTCTCAGGCTACATTATTTTAAGTGTTTAATTTTACGTAGCATTGATTTGAGTAAAGATAGATTATTGTATGGTAAAAGAAAAAATGTATACAAATAATTAAATTTTATTACAGTGGAATTTTACGAGATTTTATTAAATAAATGTAACGAAAACCCCAATTTATTGAATAGTATTTTATTTACAGATGAGTTCTCCTTTTATTTACACGAACATAATTATTAACTCACCCGTCATTAATTTATGATATAAATAAACGTTAGAGCTAAAACTTTGGAGTAACTGCTGACGTGTAAGTTAAACCAATTGATAATTATTGTTAGTAAAGTGGACCAGCAATATATTTATTTCTATGCGGCCGGCATTTTTGTCCATACTGTATATGGGTGAGTACACATATCTTCGGTGTCAATTGAAATTATATAAAGTATAATGCGGTGGGGATAATCGTAGCGCAGAACACCCCGACAGTACCCTACTATTGGTCGAGGCTTGGGCGTGTTGTGGTTTCTTACAGATTTGTCGGGACCGGTGTCGTTCATTTCCATTTTTTCAGATAAACATGTGGATTGTGTCTAAAATAGTTGTAAAATGTCCATGGAAAGGGTAACCATGTGTGGAATTCTTTCTGAACAATGTCTTCGCCTTTTTACATCCACTTCTACATTCTCGTTGAAATTAGCAAACAAAGCTCACCCCGTGTTTTTCTGATAATGCACAATTGTCGAAAATGGGGTAGTTTCCTACACTGGGCCGACACACTGTCAACGCGTAGGCTTGTGTTTGTCTGGTTTCAACACAATGTATGCACCCACCTATCTCCCACGTCTCACGTAATATTTCCAGTTGCTCGTCAAAACTTGACTTGCACATTTCACTTGTTTTTGGTTTGTGGCGACAAAAACAAAACTCAAACACAAAAAATTCACTGAAAGAAAGAATGAATATCTATAACTGACTTTATCAAAAATATGGCACAGAAAAGTCAACCGAAAGTGATTTTGAAAAGAATCAAGAAATTCAACTGTTTCTGGTTAAACTTAAACAGAAAAGCGACCCGAATCTAATAAATTATGTAAGCAACCATGACATCCACACTCGAAAAAATTTTGTTCATATGGTCAGCAAGAAAAACGTCCCTTCCTACTTTTAACTGGCGAAATCATGCTCAAACAATGCTGCATAACTTCAAAACGCGCCATGGAATAGACCTTGAGGTTTCAAGAGAAGTTCTTAGAGATTATGAGAAAGAGATCTGTGCCATGAGGAAATTTACAACGTCGATGGGCGTGGCTTGTTCTGGAAGGTTCATCAGATGAAAACTTTGACTTTTTCTGCCGAAACAAGCCCAACTGGTTTTAATATGTCTCAAGAAAGAAGAATATACTAGGTAAGGCTCAAAAGCTTCGATTATTTGGTACTATTTAGTTACAGATACATTACCAATGGCAAAAAATACAATTTTGCCCCTTAAGTAAGCGAAATTTCTCGAAAACAGTTATCATAAAAGGCTGCTACTATTACATAACGCTAGAGGACACCTCGAGACTGAGGATCTAAAACACATTTCTCGGTTCTATGGTGCTCCCAAACTGTTCAGCACTGATGCAAAATAAGGACAAGAACGTTAAAGTAAATTTGTCAGCAAGAGGTGGACTCAAATGTTAGTTCGAGATATCCTCGCTACCATGGTGCTGACATTTTTGCTCACTTATTAAAGTGCCATTGAAACCTTTGTGACCTTAAATATTTGCCTCAAGTTCTAATCTAACACGAGAGTCTACATGAGATGATTTCACTGCTACATGTGAAATCCTTGGTTAAACAAAATATTTCAAATAACCCAAATGGTAGATTTTATTAATAATTCTATAAATGGAGATATCCAATATCCTTATTTGCATAATCCCCTTTTCACTTCGCGTCAAGACTACAGGGTTTGTATAAAAAGTATCGCAAAAAGTTTCGGAAAAATAGATTTATTTTAGATATTGCTACAATATCTCAAAATTCTTCAAAGTACATCCCTTGAGTGTCGGCACATTTTTTCCAGCGACTTTTCCACGACTCAAAGGCTCCCTGGTAGGCGGATTCCGAAAGGTTCTTAATGGTACGCGTGCAAGCTTCTTTGACAACATTTAGGGTCCCATGGTGATATCCTTTGAGGGAGGATTTCACTTTTGGCAATAGGAAATAGTCGGGACTTTAAGGGGGTTGGGAATCGTCGTGATTCGTTTTTTGTCAAGTAGTCGGTTACCTTGGAGCAGGTGTGGCTGGGTGCGTTATCGTGATGCAATTACTAATTTCTGGTGATGGCTAGCTTCGCCCGGTTGGCCCGGTCTTTTTAGCACTTCTAGGAAAAAGCACCATTCACTGTCTACCCCTCAGGTACAAATTCGTAGTGGACCAACCCGTTGGCGATCAGCATGGCTTACACTCTGGATTTGCTGATCCAAACCTTCTTTGAACGAGGTGATGACGCAGTATGCCATTCGGCACTTTGCCGCTTTGTTTCCAGGTCGTATTCGAACATCCAACTTTCGTGTCCCATGATTACGTTGTCCAAAAGTCGGGGTCTTCTTCAATGCGTTGCAGGAAGTCTTCGCAAGCAGACACTCGATTCTACTTTTGGTCGTCCGTCAAGACCTTCGGGACGAGTTTAGCGCAGATCTTTCGCATCGCCAATTTTCGGTAATAATAGTGTGCACGGTCATCTTATCAATGCCAATACATTCTGCGATCATGCGCACACTTAACCGACGGTCTGAATTCAGCACTTCACGCACACATTGCACGTTGTCGTCGGTTCTGGACGTCGACGGCCGTCCAGAGCGGGGCTCATCCTCCACACATTGAAGAGCTTGTGCCACTAAAAAACTGCAGTTTGTGACATGCTTTCATCCTTGAACACTTGGCGAATCATGCCCAACGTCTCCGTACGCGATTTCCCCAGTCCAACACCAAATTTGATGGCGTACCACTGTTCAATCGTTCGCTACATTTTGCGCTTGCACCGAGTCACTCGACAGGGGTCCACTAAAAGCACGATCTAGCCTGAACGAACGCTCGCATGTGACTGGCCCTTGGCGTGTGTTCAAGGTAAGACCTCCCGCTATCGAGCCTGCGCGCTGCAACATATAGTCACATCAGGGAAAAATTGTTCCCCGTACTTTTTAAACAAACCTTGTATACTCGTAAATATAAGTATATAGTACAGAGGCGAAGCAAATAACCCGCTTGGTCTTTAATATGAACGCTTGCTAGGTTATTAACGTACGAGGTGTGTCCAGAAATTATTTATTTCATCTCTCTAACTATTGACAATTTATACGCGTACTTATTTTATTCATCTCTACAACAAACCCCCACGTTATTTAATTACGCCTTTTCGCTCTCTAATTATTAATATTTACAATTAGTTACAATTCCACACGTATTCATTTATTTCTAATTTTGGTATAAAGCTCTACTTATTTGTCCATATCTTTACAGGCCGATATCAATTTTACAACTAACTAAACTAATCTGTGATTTTTAAATCAAAACTGCAATTGCTGGATATTCCGCAAGTCTGGATTAAACTGATTTAAGCTGGATAATTTGTCTAAGGTATGACTTATCACGGAAATGCATACTATGCGGCTCACAACAAATGTAATTGTTAATTTAGTTACATTTCTAATCTATTTTGTAACACTTAAATGTGAATTTCAGAAATGAGTTAAACTAAGCTGTGATTCATATTTACGTAAATTTTAATATTGAGAATACTTCGGGAAATTCTAGATTCCTTGATTCGTTTTCAGTTGCGTAATTTGAACTAGTGGTATGACTCATCGCAGCACTTTTCACTAGCAGGGCTTTCTCAGAACTTGCACCAATTTGAGGCTACATATACTAAGAATACTTTCCATGTGAAAATGACGACAGACATACTTCGAACTCACAATGATAACTATGAAAGCCTATGAAGGATTAGATGATAAGAAGAAAATAAGGGTAGTGGCTATAATGTTTACCCCTATTTACCTGATTCAAGTTTAATATAAAACTACACTGGAACACCGTAAGTCAACAAATACGAGAGTCCAATAAGCTTTTGGCGAATAAATCTCGAGAAGAGTTTATTAGTTTGTTTGAATTCTCAGGACAGTTGACCTACATTTCTAATGTTTAGTAAAAAGAAAATTAATGCTCTCTTGAAAATTATTGTTACCTCAATTTAGAAAACGGCTGTAATGCACATAAATAAACAGAATTAATTTATATGAAGAAATTTTAAGCAATATAGCTTTGTAAAAAATTAATTACTCTATTATTTGCGTATCCTTATAAATAACAAGGGTTCAACAGAAACAATGACGAACATGGCGTATTTTTCGTTACTATTGCCAAAACAGATTGTTTTATTAGTCACCACAAAATTTTTGTTTCGAGGTGAAAGCTTACGTGTGCATTAACGAAACCGGTCATGTGTTTTTTATTTACTTTGTCGCTATGTAAAAGCAGTTAGCAGTTCTCAAACTTTCTTACTGAGTTGTTTGTTCAATTAATTCGTCTTTATTATACGAGGATTGTTCAATAGGAACAAGTTTAAAGACTGTAAAGAATTCTCTGCCGATAAAATTCTGGCGGCCATTTGCAGAACTATTCTTTAACATCCGATTCAAACCGCTGTCCTTTTAAAGATTTCTTTAATGAGTCGAAAACATAATAATCGCACGAGGACAAGTCGAGACTGGATGTTGTAAGACTTCCTACTTCATACGAGTAAATAGATCTTTTATCGCCTGGTTAGATGGGGTCCAGCATTATCGTTCAGAGAAATGACAACATTTATGAGCATGATGCTGACCCGTAAGCGTTTTAAGGCGATTGCATATCGCTCAGGTTCTTTAAAATCTAAGAGCAGCACACCTTGATCATCCAAAAATACCGAAGCCTAGATCCAAAACTTTTCGCCTTCGGAGAAGTGCACGCATCCACTGCGTTTTCTGACGTTTAGATTCTGGTTCGTAGCGACAACACCAAGACTCGTCAACCGCAATAATTTGGTCGTTGATAGCGCGATAAATGATGTAATGATAAAGCCAAACACAAAGTTTGCTGCTCATCGGTCATGGAAGCCACTGAGAAACAACATTTGAAGAAGTTATCCAACTTTGATGTGCCCATTTACAGTTAAAGCATTTTCCCGCTGCAGCACATGCAAATGAGGCATGGGAAAAATCTTTAATAGATTCTCTGCCTTGTCAAAATTTATTGCACCATTCACCATTCTCGCCCCTCAGCGGCCAAAAACTGAATGACGACCCGCAGATTATCTTTGGACAGATTTTCCAACACAGATGCCATTTTTCAATAAACACACTTAAAAGAAAGCAAGCTGCAAATATTTTTGGCAAACGCGTCACTGGTACTTAAACAAACAACATAAACAAATTAATTCCGTTACAATGGTGACGAATTCATGATCGCGCAGATCAAACTTGTTTTTATTTAACAATCCTCCTAAGCACTGGATAACAATTAAAGCCCTATTTTGTGTTTTTAAAATTAGTTTATTTGCAACATAATCGTCGGAATATTTAATAAATGTATCCAATAACTTCCTCAAGATCTATAAAATAGATATCAACATAGTTCTTCACTTCTTCATTGAATAAAAATATCTATACGCTTGGAAAAGTTTTGAGTGTAGTAATTGTATGAGTCAAATTATGATTTGGAAGATGGTTAATTGGTCATCAAAATCCCTTTTGCATTACATGTGTCACATGGGATCGCTTTGCCAGGTGAGTTTACTGCCAAAATTTTCGTCCAAACTGAGTGGTTGTTTTGATTATAGTTTTCTCATCTGAGTTGATAAAACAACACACAAAACTCGTTGCATTTGTTTTAAAACAGCTCAGAAGATTTTTTAATGTCTGAACGTTAGCCTAAATATGTCACACTCACTCTTATGGATCGATCTCAACATCAATTATTTTGCAAAATTTCTGACGTATATTTTTCAACAACATATCGTGTATAGTGACCATGTCTATTTTAGTACAAATTTTGGGCATCCAGAGAGATCCTCATTTTGGATATCAGCACGACCTCGTTTAACCTTAATCACAGTTTATTTTAATCACACACGTTGGAGCACACCCCCACCCAATACATTGCTGATGTCATCATTAAAATAAAAATATTAATTCGCACCAATATGTCTAAGAATAAAATAAACTGTACATACACAAATATACAAATAGCACTTTAGGTTAGGTTGTTAAAACGATAGAAAACGTAGATTTGCTAAACAAATGTTAGGAAAGCGTGATCACATCAATAGAAATTATATTTAAAATTTGTAAGGAAAGTTTTTACAAGTCTACCGACGACATTCCTAAGCTAAGATTTAATACTAGGTTTCCGTAAATCGAGGGAACCGTATGCAGCAACTAATCGACAACAAAATTTAAATTTATTGGTTTAAATTCAAAATGCAAGCCACCGTATTGGATAAACCAATTATGGAAAGGTTATATAAACGCCAAACAACTGAAAATATTCGCCTTTTTCTAATCAACAAGAATCGATGAAGCATCGTAAAGTTACATTACCATTATTCAATAACTAAGTCAATTCAGTTAAAGGCACGGTGATCAAGTCATCGTCACGAATTGGTATAGAGAAGAAACACATTACAATTAATTTGTTACACCTATGAACGTAGTTTTACACTAAATTCAATAAATTAGTTTCAATACGAAATAAGCAAAGTGTGGAAATCTAACACCTGTAGTATATTTATTTAGGATCCATGTCCATGTCCTTCAAAAGTTCATTTATTTCAAAATTAGAAGTTGTAAAAGAATGGTTAATATTTGACGTTTCGGCTTAATTTTGTTTTGCCATATTCATAAATATTTTCTTTCTTATATAGGATAACATAAGTTATTTAACATAATTATCACATTAATGTTCTTGCCGAATGATCTAAAAATTCTTTGAATATGGCAAAACAAAATTAAGCCGAAACGTCAAATTTTAAGCATTCTTTTACAACTTCTAATTTTGAAATAAATGAACTTTTGAAGGACATT